>SNQN01004028.1:16910-55310 GCA_008642245.1 Bassia scoparia
AGACTTTTCGAGCTTCTCGCGAGCTTATCGAGTTCATTACTGTTCAACTTGACTCGTTAGCACCTCGAGTCGATCTCAAGCTCAAACGAGTCAACTTTTGACCGAATCGATCTCGAGTAGCTCGCGAGTAGTGTTGTATCACTATCAGCCCTACCTAAGTTGCATGATAATACGATAGTGCGACAATACGAAAACACGACACGTTCAAATTTGCATAAATAAACAATTCTAAAATGCAACAAGAAAGACGTCTGTGAATCTACACTCTCCATTGTTTTCAAAATTACCTTGTATTACAGAATACTGTACCCGAGCAATGTCGGGAAGAAAATCCAATTACAATTGAAAACCAAAATATCAACAATATTAATTGACGCTACTTTTAATAAACAATGCAAAATGAAGTCATTACCATTTATATGCCAATCAATCAAAACACAATGAATCTTGAGAGTATTTATAATAGGAATATTCTTAAATCAATAATTTCTACACTCCACTATTTAAAAGGCATATCCCGATCTTTTTTTTTTTTTGAAACAAAGGAAGGCTATTTCATTAAATGAAAGTCATACGACATCTACAATAGAATTCAGTAACAACCAAATACATATCAAAATAGATCGAATTAAATTCAACTTTGACAAAACCTAGATCGCTATAAGAAATATCTGCCGGTACAGTTGCTTCTCTTTCACATCGCTGTTTCTTCATACAGCTTTTCGCGAGAGGTTCTATCGATCAGTAATAGTTTTGAAATAGAACCTGATTTGATTCTTTTGAATATAGTGGAAGAACAAAAATTTGTTTTAATCCCGCGCTAATTTTCACTAATAAATTCATTYCCGAAGAAAAACATGGCCAATAATGATCTCACAAAGGAGAATGATGAATCCGACAAAACGGAACGATATGTCTCACAAGGAGAATAACAAATCTCACGAAGAGAATAAATTAAAGTGGCCTTATTGTAAAGAGTAAAAACAAAAGAAATTACATAAGAAAAATAATGGGGGCTTACCATCAACTAACCTTCAAAGATTGATGGTAGCCCCAAGAGAAATTAGAGAATTTAAGAAGAAGAGTTTTTTAGAGAGAAAAGTGGTTAGGGTTTTTTGGTTAACTACGCAGAAGTATTGGTGAGTCATATCCCCATCTTAAAACACTAAAAGGCATAATTTTTTCGCGTCTGATCTTAATCACTAGGTGAAACATAATTACAATCTTACTATCATACTTCTTTTTGTTTTTACATTATTTACATTTATACACACATATATCTTCATCTGTCGTTTCTTATACACATATGTATCTCCATCTATCACTTCGCCCGAAATTTTAAATACTTATATATTTAGCCGTTTTTATCCTAATATCTTCATTTTTTTTGAATAATTATAATCATATTGAATTTTGCTATTTTTGTTACCAACTTTTTCCAATAACCTAAANACATTTTGATGAATCTCTTGAAGAGATCGATTCTAGTAAATTAAAGTGTACTAAGATTATATAAAGTATTCTAGAAGAGTACCAAAGTTATGTCCAACAAAATAAGCATGTGTCAAGACAATAATCGTTACTCCAACAGAGTATGAGTTATTATTAGATCAACTATTAGTTGATTGTCTTGCCAATCATAGACAAACACATATTAGTGTTTATATACATCACATCATATTCATGGCCATGCATGAAGTATGCCTAATAAGGTGATTGAAAATTTAATTGACCATCGAAATCCAAAAAAAATGTGATTGGATGTGATGATTGAAATAAGCCATCCGGGTTTAATAAATATCCGTTCTGGAAACATTAAGTTTCATTTTATATGAAAGAAATGATGTGCTGACGCTCTCTCATGTTAAATATATGAATAAATTGAATGGCAAGACATAACATTGAGATTGAGCTATATTTGAATTGTGATTTTAATAGTTTACTTTGAAGAAATTCAAGAGATTATATCTGTATGGGCATATGTAATAGGTGTCTAGAAGTTCACCACGATAGCCGATATGTTGTTCAGTATTACGTGACCAGAAGCTCACCAAAACTTCTTGTATTTAGAAATTTTGGAGTATATAGTATCTCTGTAAATAAAGTATTTGATGATCCCAAAGATCATTATCCAGTGGAATTACATACAAGTGACTTGTATTCAGCAAATAACAATCTCTTGATTATTGGGGCTATTATCAGTTAGCACAAGAATAAAGAAAAATTATAAACAACTACACAATATACTTTCCTCATGTATAATATTCTCCAAAAGAGATAAATTTTATTGAACATGATCCTCCCATCAAAGTGAATTATATGGCAAATGGATATATTAAGTTGGTCAAGAATTTTGATGATGCCCCTACATATGAGATATTTTACCAACTTAGGGGTAGAATTCGAGTAAGTTGACAAAATTAATTAAACAAATGATCCCTATATATAATGGTAATTTACAATGATTTCGAGCCAACTTTCGTCCATATATTATCAAGATATGTTGCACATGTGTTATTTGATTTGCATACCGTTATGACCTTTCTAGAAGCATACATATACACTACGCCAAATTTAGCTTTTTAAAGCTTTAAAATTAAAGCGTTTTTCTAAAAGCACTTTAATTAATTTGATTTTAAAGCTTTCTAAAAAAACGCTATAATTTAATTATTATTGAAAGCGATTTTTAACTAAACTCTTTTATTTGGTAAAAAAGACAACGTTTTGGTGAAATGCTTTTAATAACAAGCTTTAGATTTGAAGCTTTTTTTTAACCTTCACAAGAGTCACAACATGCTACTCAGTGCTCTCGATCTATCTCTCAAACTCCTCGTAAAAAAATAAAAATTAAAATCTCTCAAACTCACCATCTCACTCCCGAAATCACCTAAAATCATCTCTCAATTTTTTCAAAATCATACCAAAAACCACTCGAAAATCTCTTCTATAACCCCGAAATCAACCAGAAATTCGAAAATTCAACTCAAAAACACAAAATTTTTGAAATTTTCCAAGAACCCTAAAACTTGGGGGTTTTGATTTCCATGCCTATTGGTTCGGTTTGATGCTTCAAGAAGCTTTCTTGGAGGCTCAATAAAGGATTTCTAACAAATTTCTTACAATTAAGAGCCTTGAATCATCAATATTGGTTGTTTCATTTTCACGCTTTCAACAACTACGTTAGCCACTTTGTCTGTTTGGTGAGTTCCTTTTTAACTCTTTCTTAACTTCAATCNATTTTTGTTGATTTTGTTAGGGTTTTGAGTTCAGTTTGGTGGAAATTTCATGAGTCCTTCTGTTATAAAAATGGAGGAATCAAAGCCTGCAATTTCGAATTGTGCCAATGGTGATGAAGTTGAAATTCGATTTGCTGATCTTTGCAAGGTTTTTGCTTTTGATTCTTCTCTCATTTTTTTGTTTGTTTGTTCTATTAAAAGTTAGGGTTTTTTTTTTTAACATTTGTTTAATTTATTTTTTATTTTTTTTTTTTTTTGTGAAAGTTATTGCAAGTTTTAGTTTTAAGAGAATGTCAACTTGCAGTGAACCAGTATAAACATTTGTTAATTTTGTCATTCGGTGTTTGGCTAGTTTCTGGTAGGATTTGGGGTTCTGATTTTTAAGTGAAACTTTGTTGCAGAACAAAATTTCCTTAGATGACAAGTCATTTTTGGAAGCCCTGAAACTCTTCACAGAAAGCAAAAGTATTTTGCTGAATAGTGTGTCGCCGATTGGAAGTACAACGGTATACAATCCGGAGTTTTTTTTTTTCTGTATTTATGTTTTGTTTGCTAGATTATGTGTGGTTGGAAAGTGTAATTGCTGTGTTCTTTTCATGTATTCAGCCCGATGAATTGGAGAGATATATGTTTGCCTTCGTTCTCTACACCAGTAAGAGACTGGGTGAGAGAACCACACGTGACAATATCGAAGGCGTTAATCAGAGTGGAATTACTTTGTGCCAAATTCTAAAAGCCGTGAATTTGAAGTATTTTGCCGCCCTATGTTTTTGGTTGAATATCTTTGATAATTGGACCCTTTGTTCTGTTCTGAATGTAAATTATATCTCAATGCAGTCTTGTGGACTTCTTTAAAGAGCTTCCACAATTTATTGTTAAGGTTGGCCCAATTTTAAGTAACTTATATGGTTCAGATTTCGAGAAGCGGCTAGAGGTATGTGTATTATCCGTCTTCAGTTGTTGTTTTCTCTTTAATTGCCGATTTTCGATGTTAAGCTATTCAACTTTCCTTCTGATTGTACTATTTCATCAGGCAATGGAGTTGCGGGCCAATTTCGTGCATTTGAGCCTTTTAAGCAAGTAGGTTTCTCTTACTGAGTTTATGACTATAAGTTGTTTACTATTTTGCGTGGAAGGTCATTAATACATGGCTTAATTATTCTGCCAGTTTATATCTCATGGAGTCATGGTTGTAGTCAATAGTGAAGTTCCAAAATTCTTTGTGCTCATACAATATTTTGATAGTCTTTAATTTGAAGTTATACTCTGACAACTATTTGCTCTCAGTCTCTTATGTTTTTTTTGTTTTTTTTATTTATTTTAGCTGTAATTTTAATATCATAGTTGTAAAGTTGCTCATAGACTAAACATGCTGGAGCTGTTGCGCAGCTGATCATGATGTTCAAAACTTTCATCTGAAAAAAGTCCAATTTTGCTATGACAAGTTTTTACTTCTGAATGTAATTTTCCTGTTGATTTTGTTGTTGGCTTTCTATGTATAGTCTGAAGGCAATGTTGCCAAATACTTGTCAATTCTCTAAGGTCTGGTATTGCATGCAGCAACCTATCTTTATTTCAAGCCTCCGTTGTCCTTTTATTTCGTGGATTTGGTTAGTTTTTCGAGCATCATTTATTGCATTTGCTTCAGTGTGTTTTAGAAGCTACAGTTATTTTGCAGATTATCTTTGTCTATCTTTGTCTATCACGTGACTAGATATTGTTAAAATTGATGCTATATTGATGTCGTTGTGTAGTAATATATGAAGTATTACTGTGAGAGGTAAGCAAAACTAACAATGTCGGTAAGGATGGCAATCTTATTTGGATCCGACCCTAGTCCGCTCCAATCTGAGGGAAAAAAATCCGTTCCAAATCCAAGATAAATAAAGTCCGAGTCCGACTCCTTTGAAAAATTCCGACTCCGAGTTAAAGGAGGGTCGGAGTCGGATCTCACAAAAAAAAAACCGACTATCTGATCCGACTCCGACTTTTATACAATTATTATCATTTAATTTTTATATTTATTAGGCTATTTATGTGTAGAGTATAGTCAAAAACTCTATTTCATATAAAATAACACTAAATATAAGAAAGATACGGAGTAATAGGAAAAAAAAACTTTAAATAGATATTTTTTCTATTAAATAATATATAATGGAAAAAAACTTGAACTCGGGTCGGAGTCGGATGTCAGATTTAAAAGTCGGATTTAGATCTCGAATTCGTGTAGGGTCGGAGTCGGATTATGCATAATCCGCTCCGAGTGCGGTCCGTTGCCATTCCTAAATATCGGCTTTAACTGCATTTTAAGATAATGGTGGATATTTGCAACTGTAAGAACTAGTCTAAAAAGCTTTTAATTGATAATTTGATGAAGGGTGTTCTGGATAAACTTTTCTGAGCTTGTGGTTGTCGTGATGGGTATAGCAGGACCATACCATTAAATTTTTCAAGCCTTATTTCATTGAGATCAGGCTATGTAATTTATCATTGAAAAAGAGGTCAAATTCCAGTTTGTTTTTTTGGTGAAGATGGCAATTAACTCTTTGATTATCCTGGTTTCCAATTAGAATACATCAGTTGATTTTGTTATGTTAGGATCTGCTTGTCTTTTAACTTGGACATTTACTGGAAGAATGTTTTGTGAGATTGATTTGTAATTTTTTTTGTACCTGACTTTAGATACTATAAACGAGCATACCAAGAATATTTCAAGACAAATGAAGCTGATAAGGAGCTTGGTGGCTCAGGAGTTTCAGACTATTATAGGTTTGGTTGGCTGCTGTTTCTGGCCCTTCGTGTCCATGCATTCAGCAGATTTAAGGATTTAGTGACCTGCACTAATGGATTAGTTTCTGTATTGGTAAGTTATGATTTCTTTACTAACGTAGTCATGTCTCTTTTGTTATGGAMTTATAAAAYTAATTTGACAATCTTCTCTCAAGAAATTACTAAATATTTTTGTTTTTAAAGAAACCGATCTTAAGAAGTTTACAAATTGTCCAAAGTCTGGACAGTGTAATCATAGTTCTCAGTATCAGGATCTTGTCCTCTATGGATTTCTTGAAATACTCAGTAGTTATCATTTAATGCTGCTAGTTGATATAGTAAAATCCTTTAACTTGCTGCAGGCTATCTTGATCATTCACATCCCTGCTCGTTTTAGGAATTTTAATGTTCTCGACTCTCCACTATTTGGTACAGTGTTTAAAATCTGTTGGTATTGTTTTTTCTTTCGATATTTTATCCCCCACCCCTTCCATTTTAAATCGATATCTTTGAGGATAACATATAAATTTATTGATGTGTTTAATTTTCTATTTCAGAGAAGAAAACTGAACGAGGCGTGAACCTAGTTGCGTCACTTTGTCAGAAATATGACACATCTGAAGAGGAGGTGAAGAAAATGATGAATAAAGCTAATGATCTAGTATATGATATATTGAAGAAAAAACCATGTTTAGCATCGCAATGCAAAACAGGAGATCTAGACAACATTGACACAGGTTAATGAGATTTATTTTCTCTCTTTTTGTCCGTGTAACTAAACTCCAGGGTTGTATCAAATACTAGTTTGTCCAATGCAGATGATTTGACTTACTTTGAAGATCTGTTGGAAGACTCATCACTTCCAATTTGTATCAGCATGCTAGATAAGGATTATGATGTTGCGATTCGGAACAAGGGTGATATAGATGAAAGAGTCTTTGTTAATGAGGATGACAGCTTACTTGGATCAGGGAGTCTTTCTGGAGGTKCTGTGAACATAAGCGGAAATAAGGTATTCTCTTTATACTGTATACTGGGGGTGGCCGAGAGTACCWTGTTATCATCATGTTCTGAAGGCATAACATACACGTTAAACRGTACAGTCTTATGTATCATTCTTATCTTTAAATTCATTCTTCTGTTCTCATGTGTTTTAGAGGAAATTTGATGCACTGGCCTCTCCAACTAGGACAATCACAAGCCCACTCTCTCCATCTCGATCACCTTCACTACTTTCAAATGGGGCTCGAGGGGCTGTCAATATAAGAACTATTTCTACACCTGTAAGCACTGCAATGACAACTGCTAGGTGGCTTCGCACTTATATTTCTCCGCTTCCATCCAAGCCGTCTCCGCAGCTGGAGAAGTACTTCATGTCATGTGATCGGAATATAAGTAATGAGGTTGTACGCAGGGCTCATATTATTATGGAGGCGATTTTTCCTAACAGTGCCCTTGGAGAGAGATGTGTTGCAGGGAATTTACCAAATTCCAACCTGACAGACAACATATGGGCTCAACAAAGAAGATTGGAAGCTTTGAAGTTATACTACAGGGTGTTGGAGGCAATGTGCTTTGCGGAGGCTCAGTTATTGCATGCAAATAATTTGACTTCTTTGCTAACTAATGAACGGTTCCATAGATGCATGCTTGCGTGTTCTGCAGAACTGGTTTTGGCGACTCATAAAACTGTGACAATGTTGTTTCCTGCAGTTTTAGAGAAAACTGGGATCACAGCTTTTGATCTTAGCAAAGTGATTGAAAGTTTCATTAGACATGAGGATTCTCTTCCCAGAGAGCTAAGAAGGCATTTAAACTCCTTAGAAGAGAGGCTATTAGAGAGCATGGTTTGGGAAAAGGGTTCTTCAATGTACAATTCCTTGATAATTGCAAAGCCAACTCTGTCAACAGAAATAAATCGTTTTGGGTTGCTGGCGGAGCCAATGCCATCTTTAGATGCGATTGCTGTTCACATTAACATGTCCTCTGGAGGCTTGCCACCTTTGCCATCATCACATAAACATGAAACTGGAGCAGGTAAGGCAGTAACCTAGAAATTCTAACATTAAAGGTTCTGTGGGACTTGAGATTCTTCTGCAACTTTTGATCATACAGTGTAGAAGTATTAAATAAGCAGTAAAGCATATAGTGACCTACTTATTCTTTATGTTGTACTGTTTAGACTTGGTGCTGAGCTAGAATTAATCCCGTTTTTGTACAAAACGTAGGAACCTAAGGACGGTCAAACTCAAACTTGCTGAGCTTTAGGCTACAGGGGTTTTCCATATTTAGATCTCTGATACAGATGTTATTGCAATTTTTTCTGCAAAATTGTTACAATATATGATCTATACATCTTCTGTTGTAGGGCTAAATGGAGATATGAGGTCTCCTAAAAGAGTCTGCACGGAGTATCGTAGTGCTCTAGTAGAACGCAACTCCTTTACATCACCCGTTAAAGATCGGTTGATAAACAACCTCAAGCAGAAGTTGACTCCTCCAGCTTTGCAATCCGCATTTGCAAGGTAATATAAGCTGAATTCTGTAGAAAGTTATGTTGACTCTTGTTTTTATTTTTTGGTTGTTAAGTGAAGGACTTCTCTGGTTCTTTGTTATGGAGTTTGATTTTGTGTTTGGGTGCTCTTTAACAGTCCAACAAGATTGAGTCCAGGGGGTGGAGGTGAAACATGTGCAGAGACTGGGATCAATATCTTCTTCAGTAAGGTACAATATGCTAGTGCATCTTAACAGCAAACTGAATTCTCCGTCTATTTTATGAAGTTAATGAGCTGTGGTTATTTGTGTTTTTTCTTCSCTTATTGTCTTTGTTTTACCCTTTTATTTAGGATGGCCTTTTTTAAAGCCTGATGCGTCTTTTGCCAAAAAATTGGCAGAGGTGTTGATAGAATTTCATTATTGCTAGCATGTTATCTGTGGGAAACTAGCTACTTGATACCTTAAAGCAGTGGCCCCTCAAGATTTTCCTTTTTTACCTATTTGTAGTCTTGTAGATTCAGATGTTCAGATAGAAACATGCATTTTTATATGGTCTTTTGAGTTTTGCTTCTCTCTCTCGTTCTGTGTGTGTGTGTGTGTGTGTGTGCCCACTCCTTGCTTGACCTGCTTGTTTAGTCCTTATATTAGAGTTACCACCAACATTTGCATTCTTGTGTCAGATTGAGAAGTTGGCGGCTGTTAGAATCAATGGCATGATCGAAAGGCTTGATAAGAAATCCGAGACTCAACAATTGAGAGAGAGTGTGTATTGTCTTTTCCGGAAAATTCTCAATCAACGGACATCATTGTTTTTCAATCGCCACATTGACCAAATAATCCTCTGTTCTTTTTATGGAGTTGCAAAGGTTAGTACTTGTATGTGTTTTGCGAAATAAAACTCTTAAGACATACATCTGATTTAGTTTTACAACATCTTCATTAAATCGATGAATCACTTGGCTTGTATGCAGATCTCCCAATTCCCGCTTACGTTTAAGGATATCATTTTGAACTACCGCAAGCAACCTCATTGTAAACCGCAAGTTTTTCGCAGTGTATTTGTTGACTGGTCATCTTCACGTAGAAATGGAGTAAGTTGTTTGTGAATTACATTATTGTAACTCTAGTCTCATGACCTTATTTGCTTGGGTTATAATTTCCTTTGGTTAATTTCTCTTCTTCTTACAGAGACAAGGGCAAGATCATGTTGACATCATCACGTTTTACAACGAGGTGTTTATTCCATCTGTAAAGCCCCTCCTTGTTGAGCTTGGTCCTCAAGGAGCTAGCACAAGTACTGACCGGGTTCCTGAAAGCAATAACRACAAAGATGGTATGTTTTTGGAATATATTTTAATTTTGGTTATACAATTATTTTAATTAAATTTCACAAAAACGATGAAGATACTCATAGTCTCAGTAGAGGAAAAATATTAACATTGTGCTTACTGGTCAATTAGGTCAATGCCCAGGATCACCAAAAATATCTACATTTCCAAGTCTTCCGGACATGTCCCCAAAGAAAGTTGCAAATAATGTCTATGTTTCCCCATTGCGATCATCCAAGGTACTAATTAATTAATTCCCAGTCCTAATAATACCTATTAATCTTCACACTAATAGTTGAATAAGGGCTTTTAATGTACACTAAAAAAAAATCTCTTGAAGAATTAAGAGTGAAGGGAGTGTGTAGGTGGGAAAGGAGGAAGGTTACTTATTATCAATTTGTAATTAGCTTTTGTATTTGCATTTTAAAACTGTCATAATTGTAAATTTGTTTTATTACATGGTTAGCTGGTTGAAGTTAAGAAGTTTGGGTCATACTGAGAGGTTTGCACCCAATAAGAGGTTTTGACTAGTCAAACCAAAACCTCAAATTGGGTGTTTGACATACAGGCAGGGAGATTGCCAAGCTTGTTTTGAGCTTTTTTATGAGGTTTGAGCAAATTGGTTGAATAACAAGTTCAAAAGTCCATGATGATTACACCACATTAAGATGTCAACGATTAGTTGTGACAATCCTTGTTGTATATTTTAACATATCGTAGTTATGGAGTAAATATTTCTAAGCTATCCAACTCTAATGCAATTAACTCTCAATCATAGTGCTTGTTGCTATTGACTATCGCAATTTGATGTTAGGAGTTAGGCTTAATAGTTGAAAATTAGAATTGAAAACCGGAAAGTGATTTGCAAAACTTTCTGTTTGTTTTTCTAAAATGATATCAGGCCTAATAGTTGAAATTTTCACTTATTTTTTGACAGTTCAATCAACTGATATATTTCCAATTTTTTCTCTGTAGATGGATGCTCTAATTTCAAATAGTTCCAAAGTTATTATGCTTGTGTGGGGAAAGCACCCATGCTTACCAAAGCCCTTCGAAAGATCTGACAGCCATTAACGACCGCTTGAATAGGTAATTGAACTCATCAAACTTTAACACACTCTAATAATCAATGCTATTTGCTGATTGCTGTGCTCTGTGTTTGTCACAGTATAACAATCGAAGGTAAGGGGAGCACTAAAATTTGATGATGCAGATGTTGGCCTAGTGAGTGATCCCTTGTCGCAACAGCCTCTGCGTACAGAATGGAGACTGTGGCTGCTGCCTCATCTTGGTGCCCCTGAAACGAACAGCCTGATTATAGTTTAGGTGTTGTACATGTTGGTGTATAATTCTATTTTCTTCTCTCCTGTAATTATTGGCTAGACCTGAGAGTGAACGAGCAGTTTTTATTTTAAGTAATTAGCTGCCATCACTTTCTAATGCTTGTGTATCTATTTTTTTTTTTTCTTTTTTGGGGGATAGGTCTAATATACATTAATACTTGTCTCCCAGCTTTTCAAATGCTTAAACTTATGTTTAGTAGAAACACTAGAAATCTGAACATGTCATCAACAATTGTGTCATAAATTCATAATAATGTAATTGAATTGTTTCATATTATATCACTTTGTAACCGAAAAATGTAAAATTTTCTATTTTATATCTATAAATATTGCAACATAAAAAACTTCCACAATCACCAGTTTGCTGCAAATTGCCTAGCCAAAGCTAATGCTGTAGGGTTTCGATATTCTCAGGTGTTCAAACTCTAACCAAGCCAATTTGGTTTCAAAAACATGTTATTGGAAAAGGTTCTTTATCATCGTCAAAAAATTTATAGAAATGAAAAAAAAAAATTCAATTTGATTAAGAGGAGAATGAGAATGGATTTTCAAAATAGAACGCTTAAGAATGTCTATGATAAGCTTCGGTCTTTTGTAGTTATTTATTAATATTTCAATCTTTCTCTAAAAAAAATAAATAATAATTCATCTTGGTATGTGGATTAGGTTCACACTAATATTATTATGAAAGTAGACGACTCGCTAAATTCATTATATTGTCTTTATTAAAAAAAATCACTCTTACATAAAGTCAATGTTATACAGAAACTACTTAGAAAACAGGAACAATTAAAAAGAATAAGAAAAATATAATACATGGTATATTTTCATGGATGTTAAAGCATTAAATTGAAATGCACTATTATATCTCAACAAAATTTATTATAGCTCCGCTCTTTTCAACTTAAATTTAAACTTACTAATTCAGTAGGTTATCAAATCGGTATAACTCTACTAAATGAGTACGCAACAGATGCTTTAAGTTTCGTTGTTTTTTTTCTCGCTCTTGATGTTAGGATAAAACAATAAAGCTATTGGAGAGGATCCTAATTCTACATCGACTTCCTAGTGAACAGGTAATTGCCTTCGAGGGATGGACACTTGAAAGTTGAAACATAATTGTCTTAGTTGAGCTGGACTTTACCAACCATATCTTTATTCTTTAGTGAGCAATATATTCTAAAACATGAAGAAAGATGACACACTTTGCAAATTTAAGTTCAGAAAAAAAGTTGCAATGAATTAAGTACAGTACAGTAGCTGACATTTGAATGGCACAATAAATGTACTTATTAATGAGACAGCGAAATTTCTCACTTTTCCAATTTCATAAAATGCCCGGTGTTCTAACTATATCTACCATGATTGGTGTTAGGACCACCAAAGGGAAGGCTGTAAACGTACCTCATAATGATTTTCGTCCCCGGTTAAGCAATAGCAACAACCACCACGTTAACAGCTTTCGATCTCGGTTGCACGATCAAAACAACTAAGCAGAAGCAAGTAGAGCAACACAATACAATACAATACAATATACAACAGGCGAGATTCAAATCCATAATCTTTAATACTTCGTACTATAATATAATTTACCATCTGTATTCTTATGCACAACGTGAACATACAAAATCACGATAACACACACCTCCGATACAAGTTTCTTCAACAGTTTCAAGAGTTTGAAACTTTACCGACAACYATTACAACAGGTTAGACTTCAGAGAGGAGCGAGTGATTACATAACCCAACTGAAAATTTTGAGGTTAAYATCATATACAATCATATTTCATACAAAAATTTAACATCAATATATGATCATCAAATTAACCAACTAAGAGCACGACCACCTTCACAAGTATGATTTTTCTAAAACCCTATTTGACATCTGGRTAACGAGTGACAAGTAAGAATATGACCTTCGACAGTCAGCAGAACTTCAAATAACTCAGCAACAAGTCAACTTGAATTCGAACACAAGATCCATGGTAMCTATAATGTGATGAAAGAATTGCTTGTTGGCTTCTCTCTTGCTATAGATTTACCCTTATGGCAGTAAACTCAAATGCTTTATTGACTGTTTTACTTCTTTGAAGAGAAGAACCTGCTAAAACCACGGGAGTGCTTCTCTGGGGTGGGAGTGGAAGAAGTAGAAGATCCGGACTTGGTAGGTCGGTGCTTAGCCTCTTTTGAAATYGGTGATCTCGGGATATTGCCTTCAGTGTCTGATGTACTAAATGGTGCATTGTAGAGATCTGAAGGTGAACCAGAGCCTAGTCTCTGTAGATTAGTGGATGTCGCAGTATCTAACTCTGCCTGATCCAGATCATGTAGGTTCATTCCACTTGTAGTCGGCTCWTCTTCATTAAGGCCTTCAGCTCTCTGACTCCTGTCACTGATGGGTGAACCCATGGATTCTGACTGAGGGCGAAATGTTTTTAGCTGCTTGCCTAGAAGAAGTATGGTTTCTTGGCACTCTGCTAGCTTTTCAGCAGCAGCTGCTAGTTCCTTTTCCTGCAAAATTTTTGAGTGAAAGAGTTCAATCTATATTCTCATATAATAAGATTTAGAGAGCTTTCCAGCACAAATTCTGATGCAASGCATTACTTTCAGGCGTAAAATTTGGTATAAGCTTACATCGCTTATAAAGTTGAAGCTAATAGAATCTAATAGGCACAGCAAAGGCAACAGAAACAGCAACTATCCTAAAACCTTCTTTATACAAAAACAGCAACCAGAAGCCATACAAAAAAGTGATTCTGTTCAAATGGCTCTGAAAACCCTTTTTAGTGCTTGCATAGTTACATCACTTACATGGCTAATAATAGAGACAAACTAATTGTTCATGGTATACACACACTTTGTATATTAAAAATACAATCAGAAACAMGGGGAATGTAATTTAAACTCTGAGCTTTTCAAAAAGTTACTCCTATTCGATTAGCTTTATACCTGTTTGGCTTTGTCATCTGCTTCAGCAGCTGAAGATGAGCACACAGAGCATCCTTCGTTCCTTTGGAACACCAAAAGAGCAAGTTAGCAATATTAAAAAAGATTTTGCGTACTGATGTACTATATTTATGAATAAATCTGCCAAAAAAAATCCATGGAAAACAGAACAAAGACAGCCTTTTAATCTCTTTCACAAAATTACCAAAAGAAAACAAACTTGAACCAACCTTTGTAGCTGTTCTTCAAGATCTCTGCATCTGGTTAAAGCATCTTGATGACTTGCCTTTTCTGCCTCAAGCTCAATGTCCAAAGACTCCAATTTTGACTTTAGGATATCAACTTCACCTTGCAATTCTTCAGCTCGTTTTTCAAGCATCTTGTATGACTCTGCCATGCATTTCAACTGAGTCTCAGCCAAGCTGTTCATCCTCTGTGAAGATGCAAGCTCTGATTTGGCTTCTTCTAGTTGTCGCTCCATTTCCAGCAACTGGGATTTAGTCGTCTCCAGATCTTGAGAGCACTGCGAATATTCTCTTTCTGTATTTTCTTTCTCAGCTTTTAGTTGTTCAAATTCCTCTATGGTGCATTTCGAGGTCCGTGACTCAAAGCCTGACATGACATTGGCATCCTGAGGAACTTCAGGATTTGAAGAAGAATCAGATAGATTACCAAAGCCATTAGAAAAACTCTCGGCTTGAGGAGGCTTGTTTTCAGGCAATGCAACTTTGTCGATACAATCAGGACTGTTAATTTCTGCTTCATTACCCTTGTATCCTAGGACACTAAAACCAAGTTCACTAGCTTTAGTCATAACATCAGATAGAGCAAAAACAAAATCATCCAGGCTAATTTCATTGCACATGACTCTGTTGAAGGCGGTAGAAAACTGCTCAACTTTACAACCCAGCACATCATTATCACCAGTAGATTCCTTCACAATGAATAATAAAAAGTTGTGAATTTGAGTGATGGCAGCTGCTAATTCTTCACTAACTTTTCCCATCTTTCCGTTCTGCTTACCATCTACAGACAAATAAATTTCCTTTTCTGCTGTATCCACTTCATCCCCCARTACAGCCTTCTGGTCAACAGCACCATTTGAGCAGTGTTTCTCTTCGAAGACACAGTTTATAGAGTGTGGATTAAGAGTATCATGCACCTCCTGAACCACATGCTTAATGTCCTCCAGAATTTTCACCACATCTGATTCATTGGAGACAGATTCAAATATCTTAGAAATTCTTGATTTTAGGTTCACCAATGGCAATGGCACTGTCTCAAGTTTAAGATTTGATGCTAATTCTCCTGAACCAGAAGGATTTGACTGTATATCTGATTCAGGCACCGTGTGGGATGGTCTACTCGAATCATCAGATAAACCAGCAAGTTTCTCCATTTCCTCAAAGTCATCCATTAGCTCCAGATGTTTCCCATTTTCAGTTTTCGAAGGTTTTTCCTTGTTCTTATCCTTAATGTGAGATAGTTCAGAGATCAATGCAGAAGCCCATGACTCAGCACAACTTACTGTATCATCATTGCCATCTTCAGAAAATGAAGTCATACTTGGATTGCTGGCATGCTGACTAAAAGACCGCTCAGCTTTTGTGAAACCCTTTTGTTGATTGAAAGTTTGTACTTGTGCTTCCAAGCTTTGCAACTTGCTAGCAGTCTTGGCACAAATGCTCCTAGATGTTTGTAGTTCACTGTTACGTTTCGCCAATGCTTCTTTCAGCATCTTTGTTTCTTCTTCCATAGCCATAAGGCGCTCGGTGAGATACTCATTTTCCTTCTGGAATTTCTGGACACCATCCATAGAGAATTCAGACACTAGAGACATGTGGGAATTTGGTGAAAACTGGGGGCTGGCAGGCCTAGCAGGCGACCTTCTTAGACGAGTATCATGATCTCTCCCAAGGCTTTCCACTTCTAGCTTCATTTGGGCCAAAGCAGCAGGACCCGGTAGTTTTTTCCGTACAAGACCACGTAACCTTTGGCACTCTGCCTCTAGCTTGGTAATCTTCTTCACGTTTTCCATCTGCTGCTTGTTGGCTGCATCAGCAGACTTGACACTCATATTCTTTTCCTCATTACGAATTTCTAACTCCTTGGAAACTATGTGGAGTTCATATTTCAAAGAATTTATTTCCCTCTCACAGGATTCTACATTGCTTTTCAGCATCTCAATCTCCGCCTCAGCTTTTGATTTTTCTTCACTGACATTGATTAGCATATTCGAACGCTCCTGCAACGACCTGGAAAGAGCAGCACTCTCAGCTTCAGCTCTCATGAGCTCTTGGTTCATGTTAGATATCTTTGATTCCAGCTCATGCTTCATTCTCTCGTATTGCTTGTTTTTGTTCTGTGCAAGTTCTTGGAGCTTTTGTTCATTCTCTTCCTTCAGGTTTCGTATCTGCCTCATGCATTCTTTTAAAGCACCATCCAAGTGTGCCGCCCTATCCTCGACAGTGAGTTTTTCCAGGGTCACTGTCTCTAGATGGTTTTTCAACGACAAAGCTTCTGCTTCAGCCTTCTCCCAACCTGCAGAGAGCTCAGCAAGTTACAATATGGGAATGACAAAATTACATAGAAACAGTAATTTGTCCCAAGATGAAACTCATAATTACATAGAAAGCGTAATTTGTCCCAAGATGAAACTCAAAAAGTAATAAGTGATACCTGAGACAGCTTCTTCAGCCACCTTGACATGCTGTTTGACAAGTTCTTCCTTGGTATTTATTTCTGAATGAGCAGTCGAAACCTTCTCATTTAGCTCATTAATTTCCTCCTCTAATGTTTTGACTTGATCTTCATATGTTTTCTCTTGCTCTTCATACGCTTTTATTTGTTCCTCATATGCCTTTACTTGATTTTCCAATCCACTCAAATGAGTGTATGACTCGACCGAAATTTGAACATAATTTGACTTTTTTTGCTTATCCTGTACCTGCAAAGACAATTATTAGAATTAACAAATCAAAGTAGCTTATTCAGAAATCACATGTAAATTTTTAATATGCTGCTTGTTCAATTGGGCATAATCAGAGCTTTGAAGAGCCTAATGCATAGAAGGAAATRTAACAGTTGCACATCATCAGTGATAATAACGGTGGAAACAATCRCTACAAATCAATAACTAATAAGTACTGTACACCATTGCATGAATTGTGAACCATCTCAATATAACGATGATGTAGGAAACGTATTTAAATTATTGTTTCCATTTCTTATTATTTGTTATGAGCTTTAGTTAATGATTATTGTTTAAGAAGGATAACAAAATCCCCTTATTTGTTACCCTAATCAAAGTAGTGGAAACAATTGTGTACGTTTCCTTTCTCAACTATTTTCATTCCACTTGGTGCAAAAATTCTCAAAGGTAACACACGCACTTTTTTTATCCTTTCCACTCCTTTCCGTTAGACCGTTACGTTAATGTTAATCATACCAAACACCCCTTAATCATTTGACACTAGATAGAAATGGATTTCACCTTGAAGAAAGTTTTTCTTTTTGATAAGTTAATTTCATTTAACACAAACAAACCAACAAGATACAATCTAACAAAGCTCCAGCAGAAACAAAACAATATATATGCATTGTATAATTAGTATTTCTTGAATAATTGTTGTTTGGTCATCAATAGTTTTATTTTTTTCGTTCTACATATTATGTGTATTATGTACATAATGGATGATTTAGTTGCACTGATCAATTGTTAGTCTGTTAGTGGGTTAGATCTGTTATATCCACCAACTACAAACAAGTATAGGTCTTAATTTGTCAGTTAGCTAATTCTCAACAATTTGATATATTATCATTTAATTTGTGATTTAACATTATTTAATATTATTCAACTATCTAATATTGGAGCAAATGAAAGCAATTTGATCTACAAATCAACTCATTGCAAAGATAGTTGAAACAAGTAAACAGATTTAAGAAATAATCATTTTTACTCAAATTCCCATACAATACAAGGAAAGGAAGTGCAAAGCAAATCAAGAATGTTATTTGCAAAAATGTTGCAAGTGAATGCATCTATTCAAAAAACTTGAACACTCACTAGACTTCATTCCTTTAGCACCCAATATGAACTAACTTACCACAGAATGATCACACGCCAACTCATACTCAGTGACGAAATGCGAGTTAAGCATCACAACACAAGCTTAAGTACATGATATTATACAGTAATAGGGTAATCAACAATAACCAGCTATTAGTCCACTAATGAAAGTGCACCAAGAAAGCAAAAAATGCTTACAAAGCAGAAAAAAAAAGGGCCTAAAAATGTGGAATGAAGTAAGGTATCTACCTTTCAATCAGTGAGCAAGTAATATCAACAGAGAAGCTCATGTCATCCCAAAAAGTAAAAAAAAAAAAAAAAAATCTTCTTTCTTTTTTTTCACAAAAGAAAGAAATTCTAGTTTTTTTTTCACAAAAGAGTTTCTATTTCAGGATCACAAAAAACAGAACAGAAAATTTCCTGGTTATTTTGGCCTTTTTGCCTTCTTTCTAGCAACTACTACTCTATTTTAGCATAAGCAAATGCAAATACCAACTACCAGTAGTAACATACAAGCATGCTTCCTTTATATCATCACAAACAAAACAACACTGAGACAAATTTAAGGCCATTATTTGGGAACAGATGACACCCCCAAAAAAAAATTAACTTTTTTTTATTAAAAAATACCCACAAATTTAATTACTTGAAGAAGTTACCCACATTTATGGTACTACTACCACCAACATTAATTAAGACACCATTTAAAAATTTCCCCTTTTTTTTAAACAAATTGCAAATGCATAAAAACAAGATCACACTTACACAGCTGATGATATGGGTGTGCTCAGTCAAAGAAAGAAAAAAACAGAATCCCAAAAATGTAATTTTTGGGAACAAAAACGACAAACACATTGAAGGCATTAAATAAAAGAGTGTATTTTATTCTTATCTTTTAGTTTTCCTCGAATTACTCAGCATCCAAACAGAGTATAACCCTGCTCATATATGCTTCATTCAAAAATATATTGCTCATTGAAATGCCAAAACTATGTTTCAAACCTCATTTTATAATTCTTTCTTTCTTTGGTAACTATGAAATCTAATTAAGTTTATTAGTGTATAATCTTAATCAAATCTAACCACTTGAAAATTTTAGAAATGTTTTTTTTTTAAAAAAAATTACAGCTATAAAAACTCAGTTTGATTACAATATTTCCAGAAAATTTCGCTAAAATCAAAGATCTATAAAAAGACTAAAAAGCCTAGCCTCGAAAAATCAATCCACCCAACTAGTAATCAAGTACTAATACAGTAATTCTCCATTAATTTATTTGCATTATTATTGATTAAACCCATTAAACCAATATTWAAAAATGAGAGAAAAAAGGAAAATTGAAATCTCTTGTTAGCGTAAAAGTGGGATAAACTCAAAAATAGAAAGAATTCATCTTTTTTTTCCCTGAAAAATGGTGAAATTTTGAAGAGAGTTGATTCCGAAAATCACATCCTGATTTAGAAACTCGATAATAACGAGAGTTATAATTTTGATGAAAACTAAAAATAGTTTTTTTAAGTAGCACAACATTATCAAATTACTTGAAATCAGCAACAAAATTCAATATTAAGAACAAATAAACAACGATCCAAACTCGAAAACAGCAGCAAGTAATCAATATAATCTCCCACATTTTGCCAAATCAAACACCCAAAAAAATGCAAAAAAAATCAAACCCACCAAATTTGAGAAACACCCACAAAAGCAAATGATTGCTTAGAGTTGATTGTGAGAAGAAAAAAAATGAGCAAAGTTCAATGAATCAACTCAAAATATTGCAAGCTCAGAAATGGGATTTCCCACTTACCAGGTTAAAAAATTAGCTCAGAAAAATAAGAGGATTCAGCTTCAGTAGTGGAGCAATGAAGAAGAAAGCAGTAAGATCTAGAAATTTTTATCAAAAAATAAAAATAAAGGTATAAATGTATGAAAATGAAGGGAAAAAAAAGGTTGCAATGTTTTTGTTAAGCAGATGATTTTTTACAGAAGGGAAAGGAGAAAAATGGAGGTGGTGATGGAGTGGAGGAAAGAGAGTAAGGAGGGGAGATGGTGGAAGGTGGTGGGGAGAGGAGAGAGAGTGTGTTTGTGTTTAAGTGAGTGAATATATTTGGTGATATAGGTGTCAATTAAAAAGGGTCCAAAAATATACAAAGTGARAATAAAGTTTTTTTTTAAATAAAAATTTAAATTGGGTGTATTTAATTTTGTATTTTTAGACTGTTAGTAATGTTTTAATGGTTTTTGTTTCCATTTTTTGAGGGGGTGTTTCAAAGTGGTTGTTGAAAATCACATTTTGCTTACTCCGTTTCATATCACTAGTTAGCCACTCCGTTTCTTTGGACTTAATTGAAGCTCTCCGTGAATTGAATTGGAAACTGAATTGAATTGAAATGAATATTTTATGAGAGAAAAATATTAGGTTAGGTAACTAAATTGAACTGGACTGAACTTAACTTAACTAATGAACTTACTATAACTGAACTTATTTACTATAGAAATAAGTACAGAGAAACAGAGCACTTCTGTTCACCAATGTTTGGTAATTTTAAAGAGCAAAAAGTTAAAGTGTAGCAAGTGATATGAATAGATTAAGTCTATCATTACACATTTACATTACATGAACATTTTGATGTTTTTCTTATTTGTTTTTTTTTACTCAAGAGTGAAATTGTTTTTTTAGGATGTTTTTTTTTCAATTTATTTGAACTTTCTGAGCTTTACCTGAATTTATCGATATTATTTTAACTTATTGTACTTATTTTATTTGAATTTAACTTTACGACTTGTGATGAGATTTCAATATTTTTAGGAGATGTGAATTATTGGGTTGACTCGATTGGTGACGATTTTAAATTTTGTTTTTTTTTTCATATACGAGCAATAATCTTTCATACTGAGTAGATACTATATTATTTCTCATTAAAATTTTAATGACATTTTTTATTTGTAATATTATTTTACAATAATATTTTTACATTTTAGGCTTACCGATTTAATGGTTTTTAAAGATCTAGAAGGGATATTTTGAGCATTGTGGGAATTAATAGTGTGTCAAATCAACACATTGTTTCTTGTTGCAAGCAATACATGTAGGATATGACTTGATATTCCAATTACGGAGTAAACCAATAGCACAAATTAAACTTTTCCATTTTATTTATTTATTTATTTTTGCGTTATCCTTAATTTCTCAAACTTTTTTATTGTTATTTTGATAGTCAGTAACTTATATGGCTCTCACTTAAAATTCAGTGTATGTCCTCATTGCAAGTATAAGCTGATATCAAATTCAACAAATTGAACAGAAATTTAAGCCAACTCATAAATTTCACCAATACCATTTTCAAACTATAAATTGTAATTTTCTAAAAGGGAAAAAAATATCTTTACACATGTATTACCGACTAATCACTAGAGTGCATTTTTTTTTTTCTTTCAACTCGACGGATTCACAATGTATAAGTAGAATCATAAATAAAAAGAAATTAGAAAAAATTGTGAGAAAATATCTAGTTAATCATTTTGTAAAATAATACTAAATTAACAATTTGTGAAATAGTACATACCAAAATTTAGTATTGTGTATTGTAATGGTACACTAGTCACTATATTCTAGCAACAAAAAAAAAAAAACAGGTTGACCTAATTTCAACATTTCAGTTTTCGGTCATAAACGCACATAGTCAAGCCAATTAGATTTTTTTTTTTTTACCAAAAAAGAAACGATCAACAACATTTTACTGACTTTTTTTTTACTACATACAGCGGACCAAATGCAATTTAATATGAAAAAGCACTAAAAATTTGTATTACCCACCTATAAGAAAATTGGTATTATTTCACAAAATATACAAGTATATTTTTTGGGCAAGTCTATGCTAATCAAAAGACATTCCTAAGTGCAAGTTATTGGATCATATGACGAATATAGAAAAACTACTCCAATTGGTTAGAAAACACCTTAGAATTGAACATGAAGTTGTAATTTATACGCAGGATAGCTGGAAGTGTAGCACCATTATGACAGCCAAGGAATTATTATTATTATTATTATTATTATTATTATTATTATTTATTATTATTATATTATATTATTTATTATTATTATTATTATTATTATTATTATTATTATTATTATTATTATTATTATTATTATATTATTATTATTATTATTTATTATAATTATTATTATTATTATTATTATTATTATTATTATTATTACATGGACTAAAGTAAAACTACCATGATTCCATTTTTAGCAACACTTAAACATGTCATTATTATTGACTTATTTATAATTTGACAATTGTAAAGATTCATTATTACTTTTTATTGCTAGTCAATATTTTTTCACACCACAAAAAATGTCATACTATATGGGCAATTATGTAATTTTTAAACATTCTATAAAAACTAAATTAAAGTAACAAACTACGGTATAATATAATACGCATCTACAATTGATTTTTAAGTACAAATTGATCGGTGATTACTCATTAACAGCTACAAAGCAATTAAGAGAATCATGCGATGATTAATATCTTCTCCTAACTAAAAAGCTACAAAATAATATTAATAACAAAATGTCAAAGAAAAACCTGATCGAAATCACCCTAAATTCTTACATACGAAGTACAAAGTACGGAGTATATTTAAAACTAATATCGAGTACAAAATGCAATACTCTATGAGTCTATGGAACAGGAATTAGGATGAAGAAGAAGAAAATTCAACCCGATCGATAAATAAAATAATAAAAAAAAAGTAATAGTTGTAGTAGTATGTCCTAAGCATTAAATAATGGGAGGGCACGCCTAATGCTAAATTGCTAATGGTAGTAGTAGTAGAGTAAAAATGATTTATCGAGGGTGAAAAGACAAAAAGCCCACGACAAAAGGAGGAAATGGCAAGAGCCAAGAGAATAATCCCAAGGTGCTTGTGGTAGAAGAAGAAGGAAGGAAGGAGGAAAAGAAGAGAAGAGTATGTAATAATGTAATGTATTGAAGAAGGTAATTATTACTTTATTAGTATGTACTAATTATGGTGAGCTGTAATCATATCGAAAATGTTTAAATGTAAACAAATTTACATTGCTGCCACTTTGGACCACCGTCACTCCAGCTCATTATTGTTTTGTTTTGGGTGTTTTTTTTTAAACAAAATAAAATAAATGTTACTTCTCCTACTTGGCGGCTACTTCTCAATTCACCACCCTACATAATTATCTATCCTAATTTGTTGTCGTTAATTATAATTTATGGATCAATATTTTACTGCTCATTATTTTGTATGACTTAGACCCTATTCTCGTCCACTTATTTTGATAAGTTTCAGTAAAATTAGTTCACTTAGTGATAATAAGTTTAGTTCAGTAAAATAAGTTTCATCCTCAAGAAATTTATTAAGGTTTTGTAAAAATAAGTTCAATTCAATTCAAAGAATAAGCTAACGTTCAAACGATCTTCTATTAATAAGAGGAGATTTGATTAACCCACAAGTCAACTTTCTACATATATTAACTTTCATATATTAAGTCAAATGAAAAATTAACAATGTCCACTCATACCAATTAAGGGTAAGAGTTTAAGGGTTATAATTTTAGAAATTTAATGCGTATTAGGATATGCTTTTTCTAGCATTGAGAAATCTAATAACATAATCTAAATTTAAAATTTAAGGTGAATTGAATTGAGCAGAAACAACATATTAATAAATATATAATATATCAAATAAGTGATGATATTGATAATAAATATATTAATATATTTTAAAAGCGATGCTATTTAATGGGGGATATATAACATTAAGAAATTAGGGTTCTTTACTACTTCAGCTTAATTTCAGTTCAATTCAGTTTAGCTTAATTATTACGATTATTATTATTATTATTACTCGTTATTAATGATATTAATTCTAAGTTAAAGAGGAACATGTTTATGAGGATTTGAACCATTGACCACAAGGATAATGGTGGAGTTGGAGCCATTGCTCCAACCCTTCTTAGACCATTAATTAATTAATTAGTCATATATTGTGAGACATTCAAATGAGATTAGTGATTATTGATTAATGGATGAAGAATGTATCGATGATGCTAAAAGGAGGGACAAGATACCTGTTAAAAAATTTGTTACTACTTCATTTTTAAAAATGAATTGATTGGAAGATGATTTTTATTTAATTCATGTACTTCATAGAAAAATTGAATAGGAAAAAAATCAAAGAAGAATTGTAGTGATCATAATTATTGAATTGACCATGTAACATCTTTTAGAATAATAACTATATCTGCAATGTTTTAGGAACAATTAGAATGTATAATGTTCCTCCCTCAATTATCTGTGAAGCATTCAAATTACATGTCGTAACCAATAATGTATAAAAAAAGGTACTACATACACATAAAAAGAGGGGCACAGACTCACAAACAGATAGATTGTATTATAAGTGTTACTAAAGATTACAAGTGTACGTACTGTAATACGAAGTATGAGTTATAGAAATGTTTTTTTATGAAGATATTGACAGTCTTACATATAATTATTTGGATGATAAGGACAAACTAATAGCATTAATTAAGTAATGTATGATGCGCGTACACAAAAAAACGAGCTGTAAAATAAATGATACCTACACACATAGCTAGAATAGATTTAAATGGAGACAAGCCATCTTATTTACATAAGACATCGTTTGTTAAACTTTATTAGGATTAAACAAGTCCAACAACATGGTTCGTGTACAACTCACATGAAATTAGTTTAATGGTTCTACCTTTGATGATAGATATGGCCAATCGTGCTCAAAAGGAAGATATCACTTTCTTTGATTGTATTGTAAGCAAAAAGTAGAAGTAAATGATCATGTTGAGGTGAAAAAACATATCTCCTAAATTGCTATGAATTGATTCTTATGTTTGGCAAATTGGATGGTGGCTTCTTTCTACTACTATTTACAATTTTACCATTCTCATCACTTCGATCTTAATATTAGTGGTTTTTGCAAAGTAAACAATAAACAACTTTCTTTCTTTCTTTCTTTCTTTATTCCTTCCTTGAAAGTGCATGGTTTAGAGCGTTACCACATGCACCCAAGAATGTTACAACAGATTTATTTAAAAAAGTTGATACTTTATGACTTACAAGGGTTACAACTAACTACTCGTACAAGCTAGGAACACAAGTAACGGTATAAGGTGTACATTGTAACGGATTTCATCTTTTCGCCGTAAATTTAAGTTCAGATTGAATCGATAAGTATATTGCTCATAGTTTGGTTGGACAAACCTAAATATAGTGTATACAAAGAACGTTTTAAGATGAATTCACGCCGATTTCCTACAACTTTCCTAGGGTGGAAAAATACACAAAATTGGTCTTAGATTCATTTTTCTTAGCTCTTTAGAGGCTAATGGACATTTGAGACATTATTCTTTGGATCTTGGACCTAAGGATTCGCTCTAAAATGAGGAGTTAGTTGACGATGAATTTACAAAATATAAATGTAAATATTTCGGAAGTGTACGAAGTATATTGAAATTTTGGAAGAAATTCAATAAGTATTTTACTCGTAGTTTAAAGTTAAGATATATAAGTCAATCTAGTTGGACAACTAACAATAGTAATTACGTAGTGACACTCCAACAAGGATCTTTTAGTTTTAAAGATGAATTCAAAACGCCGATTTTATCTACTACTCTTCTAATGCAAGGAAAAAACACCAATTTGTTCTTGATTAATTTTTCTTAAGCTCTTTTGGGAGGATAATGGACATTTGAGACATTATTCTTTGGACTTTGGGCTTGACGCTTGTACCAAGGTGATATGTTGCTTCGCTCTAAAATGAGAGTTTAGACATTATAAAAATTTATATTTTTGAATATATATATATATATATATATTATATTATATATATATATATATATATATATTTGGAAGAATGAAAAAGTTATAAAAACCATAACATAATTACATACGATACCTACATTATATTGATCAATAAATAGTTTTTCTAAATAAAGAGAAAATGAATTCAATGACCTTATAATTCCCTTGCCTTAAAAAAGGCTATCCCGTCTATGTGCACCACTAGTCGAACGAGTAACAAATAGGGTCAACCAACATGTACAAAGAAACGTATGCATATGCAATTATGCATGTAAACATGTGCATGTTGTAAGGGAATGTAACAGATTAACCTTACTATCCTACTTATATGATACCAAGTTATAAATTAAATGTTTCCAATGTAAGTATGCACACTTGCACGAGTCTAATGTTACTATGTCATCCTAATGACACGTTGTAATTGAATGTGGTATGATTATGAATTTATGAAAGTTGATAATAGAGTTGCGCATGCATGCCCTAGCTAGCTAGCTAGCTTCAACATACTAACTACAACTTTTGGTAAAAAATGCACACTAAACTTACTAAAAGACTATATCAATGAGAATGACTAACAAGTAATAGAGTAACTATTAGATACTAATATGTTATATTACATCTAATAATACCATTGAAAAAGACTTAAATAGTCCTATTCATCATCTAATTAATACACCTCTAATAGTCAATTTTAGTCCAAAAAAGTACTCGTATATTTGACAACTTTAACCAAAGCAAATCTTCCCCTTTTTTTTTCCTATCTTCTCACATTTCTCATGAAATTACACAATCAAACATGTTTATGGTATATATATCTCATAATACGTACATATATAATTACAATTAATAATAATATATATAATATATGGTACGGTACGCATATCATTTCATGCAGTAGTGTTACTTTCTTTAAAATTTCTCATGATCAAGTATTTTGGCCCCCAATAATAATAAGTCAAGCTTCTACTTGATTAATAGCTGTCCAAAAGTCATCGTTTTTGTCACCAATATATCATTATTAGTAATCCTCTGATCTTTTCTCTCTTTATTATAGTCTTCTTTTAACTCATTACTAGTGATGATGTACATACTAAGCCATGTATTCCCTCGTAGCACTTAACGACAATGATTAGACATTTTTTTCTTATTTTATGTCAAATTATTACAATTATTACGTTACAGAGGGAGTATATATATTAATAATCTGTCTTTTTTTTATCCACATTTGATTTTAGATAAGTTGAAAGACCCCTGGTCGAATCTTGATCGAGACAAATCGACTTGATTTTTGATCTAATATTTGTAATCACTTAAAGGTAGTGAGGGGAGGGATATTAAGGGACTACATATTCCTTGAAGAGTCCCGGGTGATGAGGTTTGAGCATTATTTGATCCTATTAAGATTGATCATAGTGCATGCAAGTAAAAAATAACGGAGAAAATTTAATACTCGTTATCTTAAAGAAATAATAATCTATCTTACATAATATTTTCAAAATGATAAGAACAAAAATGAAGTTGGGTGTTGGTAGTTAGATGAAGTGGTGCATATATTATGAGCTTGAGTGCTCCAAATTCCAACTAAATAAACGAAAATAGCATATAAATTACTGTAAATATACCACATCCTATTATAAACTTATAATTATTGATCACATACATTTGGATAAAATAAAAAAAAAAGATACTGTACATTATTTAATTGATTTTTTAAAAAATGTTGACTATTTAATAGTTATATACTATTGTTGTATTTTATTTTTATTTTTTTACGAGATTGTTGTTATTTTATAAAACCCTAATTATGAAGAATAATATTTTAGGAGAATTTTCAGAAGAGGTGGATAGACCGACAGACATCAAATTGAATGTTGAAGCAAAGTTATATAGGGAGAATATCTTGTTAAATTGATGAGAAGGTGATTTACAACATGTGAAAGTGCGCATTCAAGAGACTACTATTCAATAATCAAATATTTGTAATTTTGTACGATATATAGTGTGTCAATAATAATAATTTAAGAAAAAAAAGGCAGCACTTTGTATGATAATATGCAACACTCATACATTGCATTATACCAAACGGGGCATTTGGCAAGTGGGAATGAGAATTTGGGTAATAAGGATGAGAATGGGAATGAGAATTGAAATGTGAGAATTAATAAAAATTATCCTAATCCCTTGTTTGGTATTCATTGGAATAAATGAGGATTTCAAAAGGGAAAAAAAGAAATAAAATGGGATGTAGAAATAGGTTTGAGAAAAAAAAAGGAAAAAGAAAAGAAAAATGAATTCCCTCCCAAATACCAACCCCCTCGGGGCGTTGGCATGTGGGAATGAGAATTCGGGAATATAAAGTGAGAGTGGGAGTGAAAATTAGAATGTGGGAATTCGTAAAAATAATCTCAATCCTTGTTTGGCATATTGTGGAATAAATTAAAATTTTTTGAAATCCCATGTTTGGTATGTGGATTAGGTGGATTAGATTGAAAGTCACAAATTACCCTTTCATAAGTGGGGAAAGGTATAATATCAATTAATAAATAAGGATATTTTAATCTTTTCATCAAAATAATCCTATTCTCACCATTTTATTACCTTACCCCTAGGTAATAAACATGGGAATAAGAGCTAAATATTCTCATTCTCATTCCATCTTCAAACTTAATTCCCACTACCAAACATTGGTTAAAAACTTGGGATTAATAATCCATTCCCACCCCATAATCCTCGTACCAAACCCCCGCCTAGGTAATAAAAATGTGGGATAGACCCAAATAATCTCATTCCTCTTCCCTCAAAATAATTCCCTTCCCCAAAAAACAACATGATAATTTAAATCCCATTTCCACCAATAATTCCACAAAACAAACACCAAAGAGTTAAGATTATTATATTTAGTACTAGCTAAGCTAAACTTATTATTTATGATGAATGACTCCAAATAATGTAGTCACAAGTTTGAAATTTTGTTTCTCCTTGGACCCATCATAAGAGTACCACAAAGTCCAAATAAATTATTTATGAAAAGTTTAGATTCTTTTTCATCCTACCCTTCAATAGGACTTTGTTTCACCCAAACAACCTAATTACGAATGTATCAGCACAAGTTAAGCAGAATTAGAGGAAATTTATAAATTGTATTGTTTCTGACGAAGATTTTTATTAAGGTTGTTTTAAATTCAATCTGTAATATAATGTAACGAATTTAGGTGCTTTGTATTCTTGTTGAAAATTTTTTTTTTCTTTCATTGATTGTAAGTGTTTTTGACTTATTATTAACGAAATCTTTATTCTAGTTAAAAAACACAAGTATATCACTGCAAATGATTAAGGGAATATTGGTTTGCAATTTGAAATATGGCAAGGATCCTCATAAGTGTGAGTGTGTGACCTCTCAATCGAACATCTTGTATACCTTGTTTATCAAAAGGAAGTCCTGATGTGGTGGAAAGGAGGCAGCTTTCGATGAGAGCAATTCAAGATCGATGTGTTGTAGACGTGTAGTATACGAGTGGGAATCAATAAGGAGAGATCACATATTAGAATTGATCTACGAGTAATATTTATACTTCCTACAATTCGTTTCTAAAATGTGAGAGTTTTTTTAGGTAAAAATAAATTGACAAATAGATTAAAACAATAAAAAAATTTCGCCAACCGAAAAATAAATAAAAATGTTAATATACAAAGAAAAAGTTGGGACTATGGAAGATAAAGAATAAGAACAAGCCAACTAAGGGATTGTTATGATGGAACTAAAAAATCTGAAAAATGGCAACATTGTCATGTGTCTCCATCACCTCAATAGACAAATGATCAAACAATTAGACATTTTTATATTTTGTCAATCACTTCGGTTGGTCATATTATTTGGGGACAATTTTGAGTTTCAAAGTATTCTATTTTCACTACAATTTTAAATATTTAACCGGTCTTCATGATGTATAGTTCTAGTTTTATGGTAGTGTTGTTTAATTGATTAGTTGGAGAAGTAATTGACTAGTTGAAAGTAATTGATTACTAAATTTTATTCGGGAATTATAAAAATAATGTACTTGAAAACTATATGTTCAATATCTTTTACGAAGTACGGAAGACTATGTCTTTTTTAACAGTTAAATTAGGGAATAACTTTCACGGTTTATTATACATATAATTGTTTCTTAATTCGACCTTTTTCTTACAAAATATTATATTATGTTATCATATATATGTAATATATATTCTCTGCTATTGCCAAATTTGCCTTGGCCAGGCACTAGTATAAGATTATGTCAAAATGGGTCAATGATGGCTAGGTATTTATAAAGTAAAATTACTTAATTTATTTAATGTAAGAATTTTGCATGATTTAATATTTTTTAGTGCTTTTTTTTTTTTACATATATATAGAATTCATGGGATAGTTATTGCATGCTGAGAATACTGATAACAGGGAAACATCAACTTTGAGAAGATTTGGAGTATGGGTGTTGGTCGGAGGTGTTTGGCAGAAGTGGTTATGTCACTCAGATCATTGTTTCTAATGCACTTGTTAGAAACATCTATTGGTTGAACTAAACTGAATTGAACTTAACTTGTTGAATAAAGTAGATTAAAGTCGATTACAATTAATCGAAATGAACTGAAGTGGGCTTAAATAAAATTGAATTAAACTGAAGTAGCAAGTCTACCGATCTAAGTGAAGTAGTCAAAATCTACTGATCTAAACTGAAGTAGTCGAATCTACCAATCTAAATTAAAGTGAGATGAAATTGCTGAGTGATGACTTGAACATAAAATGAGGTGAAGACACTCAAATTTATTCTAATAGGAAGTACATATAGGAAGTAACAAAAATAATTAAACTAAATTAATAATTTAAGTAAGTGAAGTCGAATTGAACTAAAATAAATTAAATATTTTTTGATATCGATACTTTTCCGATCAATCCTTAAGGTAGTAGCTACTAAAGAAGTTCGAGCCAGAGAGTTCCATTTGTCTTAAAGTAATGAATTGTGGTTTAATTTAAAAATATAGCCAACCTAATATGAAGAGTTTTTAATTCTAAAAGAATGGTAATATGATGATTAAATTTAGTTCAACTGATTATGAAATTCTACCCCTTCGAATCCATCATTTCCACTCAAAAGAGTGTATCTCCACAACAACCAACTCAAAAAGCTTGTAACATTGCTTTTGGCTGAAAAGTAAATCAAAACAGTGAATATCCAAACACTTAAAATGACTGTTTGCCAAATAAAAAGTCAATATATAGCCAAAAACCAATAAAAAAGCCAAACATCCAAACACTCCCATATGGTATGTTCTTTTCAACTTCTTTCAATACTTATTGTATAAGAAATAGATAATTTCAAATAAGTATTAACACATTCAGATAAGTTCAATAAGTACTGGAGTAATAAGTATAATCATTACTTTTCCCTCTTACAAAATAAGTTCAATTAAAAGTAGCATAAGTTCAAATAAGTATCCATAAGTTTAATAAGTTTAGATAACTTCAAATAAGTACAAATAAGTTGAAAATAACACACTCTATCTCTTATTGTGGTTGGAATCGAATATTATTCTATGATTATGATTCTGTCGAGGATCAATTCAACAAAAAGTTTAGCTATTTCAGTATGTCTCCTTAAATATGTTCAGGTATACTCAATTCAATACAATTGTAATGTTCAGTTCAGTTTAGAACCAGTCAATAATTCAGTTTAAATTCATTCAATTCAGTTCAAGTACAATTAAATCCAAAGAAACAAATCCTAACTAACATATAAAGTTCATTTAATACTACTTCAAATCTTCAATATCAATGATGTATTTTTTTAACAATTAAAATTAGGAAAAATTGTATCTTCCCATCTTAGAAATAAGAGATTTTGTAATCTCCCACCTTTTGATTTTTTTTCTTAAAAACTATCTCTTTAACTTTCAATTTCTTTTTATTCTCCCACCTTGTGACGACTTCCGTTAGTGTTCTGTTATGTTTGGCCCCACTTCATCTCTTTCCTCCTTATATAATCCAAATCCCTCGATCTTTCCCCTTCTACTTTCTCCCGCTTCCTTCGAGTTTTGCCTACAAACAATGGAAAAAATAAGTAAAACCATGAATTAATTCGCAACTGTGCTTTTTTTTTTTAGGATTCCTCTTCAATTAATTGAATTTTATTTGCGATTTAGGTTTTTTTACTACACATTGTAATTTAGGGTTTTTATTTTTTAAATAGAACTGTCCTAACTAAGTCTAAATTAACGATTCAACAACARCAAATACTAATTAAGTATTTAAACCAAAACATTATAAATATAAATTGATTAATGTAAGAAAACCTGCAAAGCCCTCCAACGACGCGAAATTCGAGTATGAAATGAGGTCCTTTGCGTCAAATGTAGTTGCAAAACGTGGAAATGGTGGCCCATCGATGCTGTAATAAAAAATTGAGAAGATTCACATTGAAAATGAAGTTTATGGTATAATGGTGAAGTTATCGAATGAATTGAAGGAGAGAAGAGAAAGGAAAATGGAAGTGAAGAGAAGGTTATTATTTAAATAAAATCATCTTTTCTCATAAAAAAAGAAAGTTATTGAATGAATTGAAGGAGAGAAGAGGGAGGAAGATGGAAGTGAAGAGATGAGTGGGAATCTTGCCTCAATTGTTAAGTGAATCTAAGAATAGCAAGGAAATTATCAAAATAACTTTAAAAATAACAGAAACTATAGCGGAAGTCGTCACAAGGTGTCAGTGTAGAAAGAAATTGAAAAAGTTAAGGTGGAGTTTTTAAGAAAAATTTCAAAAGGTGAAAGTTTACAAAATCACCCAAAATCACCCATTTCTTAAGGTGAGAAGATACAATTTTTCCTAAAATTAAAAGTAGACACAATATATTATATTATATCATATCATATCATTGATTGATGGAATCTCTCCGTCCCTTTTGTGAGGAGGCTATAGACCACCAATCATGCGCGCACACTCCAATCAAGTTGGGCGTGGCATAGATGTAGGTGTAGCCGAGTTATACATTTGTTTATTATTCCTGCACGTAATTAAAGTTGATTTATTTTTGTTCAACATAATATTGAATTTGATTGTTGGATTCCTTTATTCTCGACTTTTGCCTAGTTCTCACCTAGATATTCGGCCAATCTGATTTTTCCCTCTTTTGTTCATGTTGAATAGGAAATCATGTATCATAGGGATCGATTGCCAGAATTCCATGTGGATGATTACGAGAAATTTTGACTTTGGGCATGCTATATGATATAAAACTTTGTTCTTGTTTATTTTCAATTGTATATACTTGTTGAACCCTAGTTTTGATGAATGAATAACAAACTTAAGCAGAATCATGAGTGTGTATTTAATATGTGTGTTAATAATGTGCAATGCAGGTTCAATGGACTCAAAGTCTAAGAGTGTGATGATAACCCTAGAAGAGGAAAGAAGCATTTGTGACTTTGAAGATATTGAATAGTTAGTTCAAGGAAAACTCAAGCAAGGAACTCGAGTGCCTTGAAGCAAGAAGTCTCGAATCTTACTAATGATTCACGGAGAAAGCATAAGGGTGTAATAAGTTTTAGAAATTTATATTCTTAGGTTTATTATAAGTTTGACATTAATCAACTTGAAATTGGCTCAGTAAATAAGATGGAAGATAAGAAAATAAAAGTTTATAATTTGATTTTTATAAAATAAGAAAGTTTGTTTTACAAAATATTTTTTAATTAAACCTAGGTAAATGTTAATAAGTTAATAAATACGAAGCATATCTTTTATAATAAAACTAATTATTATTGTTAAAACCATTTATGAAATGGGTTGACACAACACGATCTCACCTAATTATTTAATGTATGTAAAAAACGACATGACATGCTAACACTACACGAAATTGACCTGATATTAACGGGTTAGGATCGAAGGTGTTGACCCTTCTAAAAATGGGTTGACAAGACTCATTTATTAAATGTGTCGGATAAGGTTAGAGCGATTTAGCTTGTTCATGTGAGTGAATACAACACGTAAATGACACGATACAATACGTTTAACGGTCTAAGAGAGAAAATAATTAGGTTATGATTAAAATGAACATGAATTGAACTAAACTACAGAGTAAATTGGAAGCGGAAGTAAATAGGTCTTTATTGTTACATAATATCATTCTAAAAATGTCTACCTCTTCTTTAATTAGGTTCATCATTCAATAATGGATTTCATTTATTAAATTATAGAATAATTAAAATACTAAGATTAACAAAAACTCATAATTGTACCTAACATAACAATTGCATATTCCCCTCAAGTGGCTTAATTTAGTTATATGTACTCATACATTGACTCCTATATATAAGTAAATTTTCTACCGTCTACCTCAAGTATTCTCCCTTTTTCTTTTTTATTTTTTATTTTGGAAGAACCTCAAATGCTTAAGGGGGAGTCGAAATTGAGGATGGTAAATAAAGTAATTTGATTAAACTAAGCAACTAATTTTTAATTGCATACCCCCAAATGAAGATTGGTTTTCGTATGAAAAGTTTTCTAAAATTATAAATAAATTATTTTCTTATTGTCTATAAATTTTCAACCGATAGTCCAACACCACCAGAGCCAGCAAAACAGTTGGTGGAGATCAGATGATCAGATTGAAGACAAAAAACGAGTCAATCATACAGAATAATTACACTAATGATTATGTTATCATCTTTTTTTTTAAAAAAAATTGTTATGAAACTACTAATATAAAAGATAAGGACCAACAATAACAATTGAACAGGGTTATACTAATACTCTAGTCTATAATATTTATGGTTAGAACTTAGAATCTATCATTAAAGAATTATATGCTAGCATAAATATTCAATTTGTTTCTTGTTTGTTAACAACGTACTCCGTATATGATATTTAATTAAGTGATATGTGGTGATAAATCTCACATAAAAAATCGAGAGTTGATACCACTATAAAAGCTAAGCAGCTACTCCTCTATTACTCCTTGATCTTGTAATGTAAACTTGCACTAGATCCAGACCCGTTTGATGTCATATAGGTTTGAAGTTCGGCCTTTACATTGCGATTATTTTTAAATCTTATAAATTAAAGTCTTGGTAAGTTAAAAACATGTGGGATCCTCTAGAGTTATTTTTTGGTAGAGTTGTGAGGGTGAGAGTTTTATATTATTTTTTATTTTACTTTTGTTTTTTTGCACGGTGATTAATCGTAGTCATTGATTTAYAAATGAAAGGTGTAGATGTACACAAYTCCGTCAACTACAAAAAYAACTCTAGAGAAWCTTGATCCGTTAAAAACATTTACATATAAGACATTGCATAATGGATTTAAGTATATGTGACACATGTAACATATTACTTATAATAGAGTGATAGATAATTTAGATGGATAATTTTGTCCCTTTGCAAATTCTATACTGTAAAGTTCAGCACAAATATAGCAGATTAGAGTGATACATGTTTATTAGGTAGTATTATTTCAGTTTTGTTTCAATAATGGTTGTAAWGATAACATGATAAWGGGAGAATAAATAATTGAATTTAAAKAATATTGAAGACTAGCTAATTTAGATGGATCRTTTTGTCASTTTGCAAATAYATTAGGCTTTGGATTTGAGATACAAATGTACAATGTACGTTTGCTTAGTCATGCATTAATTTAATACAGTATATAATTAGATAACACTTAGTAGTTAGTATATACTTTAATTCATATTTTAATAGGTTAAGGGTTTTGATTTTAACTTATCCTCCAAATTGTACCAACTACGAAGTAATAATATTTGAGGTTATAGTGGTAAATTTGATCTAGTGTTAAATCTGTTTATATCTTACAACCTTGATGAGGTTGTGKGATCAAATATCACTAGTGATCYGAGTAGTGACAATTTAGTGGTGGAGATTTTTCTTACCTTCCGTCCACGCTTTTAAGGAGCTTTACGTGTAAAGTTGGGTTGGTTTAAATTTATTTTAGCTGAAGTTTGATTTGACATATAAATGAAAATTTATAAGCAAAGTATACATATCTTCAAAGATGTCTTTATTCATCTTACTCGTATTACATATTTATTTATTGTGGTATTATTTAAACTTATTATTCTAATTAATTTGATATTATATAGGAGTACTTGAATTAACTTAATTTTATTTTGAAAAGGCAAAGAAATTCTCTAAATCAAACCTAATATGAGTACAAATACATGGAGTCAATATTTCTAAGTTAGTTTGAACTTTTGGCATCAAACTAATCGCTACGTATGTACAATACTAAATTTTATGGGATTCGTTAGTAAATATGGCTAATAATAACGGGGCACAGTAAGCGTTTAACATAATGATGGAGTGAAGAAGAATGAAAAAGACTACTACAGTTTCTGTTGTTCATCGTGAGTTGACATTAACATTATATTTCTGAGATAAACAGGAGCACAATAGAAGAAGACTGTTGATATAAGTGCAAGTAATTGATTGTAAAACATGTTACCATAATATATTAATTAGGAAAACGGGTTTCGGTTAACAATCACAGGCACACATGAATATATGATATCTTGTTGGCAGATGGAATGCTGAAGCAGTAATATGTTTAGTTTGAAGTTAGATCCGCCAAAAATAACTACGTGTAAATATCCATTTCTTGAAGAATTGAAATTGAGAGTTTGAAACATAATATAAGAATAAATAAGGGTTAATTTCGGCTCGTTGTCCTTAGTTATTGAGGTGGAATCTCCTGATCTTATGAAGGGACTCTTTGTCTTGTTAGTGGTGCGGTCACTTATTTTTTCGAGTTGATCGATTCTATTTGTGGTAATATGCCAAAAATATTTACCCTCAACTAATTGTAATAAAAAGGTATATAAGAAAAAAGTACTAGGTATTAAAAGTATTTATAAATGTAGCTAACGACCAAAAAAGCCTATTTGCGCAAATATGTTCTAAATGAAAGTCAAACATCAATAATTCAGCTATTGAAATCCGGATCCAATTTAATGAAAAAACAACCCAACACAACCAACGGAACCAATTCCCCTTTGATATACGCACATACATCATATAACATAATGGTGACTCATAGAATGAATAAGTTAATTCGGTGTTGGTTTTCAGTCCAGGGGAAGGTATGAATGGTTGCTTGGCTTGAAATCAACACCAAAAACAATGGATAAAAGAGGGAAGGGAAAAGGCGAACCTACCATCAATGCTACTGTATAAGATTAGACATGTGGGGGTGATGAGTGATGAGTGAGTGAGTGTGAATACACAACGACTGGAGAATGCAGCACAGCAGCAGCAGCATGTAACTTTTGTAACAGTAGTAAGCATTGTTATCATTTACAGATCAATCACAATGATCATCATCATCATCTACTAAATTCTCATCAGGGCTTCGAAACAAGCTGTATCACTGAGTTGTGGTTTAGTCTTTTGGGTTAACAACGTTAAAATGTTCTTCTAAAATTTAAAGTTTGTTTGTGGTTCCTTGTCCTTAAGTCTTCAGTCTGAAGACCAAGCTAAGCCTAAACTGTAAAGGGTAAAGGAACCTGCTCAAGATAATTTCAAACCAATGTTTCTCTCAGAATATCATGGCTCATGTCATGATGAGGAGGGATGCAAATTCAGTCATGCAAATAATATGATCCTTTGTTCTCACTTGGATTAATTCGTTTGATATGTTCAAGAACTTCTAAATCTAGCATATACTATGTCAAACATCAAAATTAAGAAACTCATATTTAGGAATGTTATATTTAATTTACCTTATAAATACAAATATTATTTGTTATTTATTGATACTTATGATACGTATATTTAATCTTGAATTTAATTTGCCTTTAAATAGTTCTTGAAAAAAGTTGAAGAGAAATTGACATAGACTCATTGTAATTGTGTAATATTATATGTAGATCCTTCTTTTCGATTAATTGTAATATTTGATTGTAGTTTGAACTCACTCTAATCAATAGTAACTCCGAAATAGAAGAAATTGGATACATTAATGATTATCTCTCAACCTGTTGTAAGGTGATAGCACCATTTAGAGTAGGGTAAGGAAATGCTATAGGTATAACCTTAAGTATGCTCAACACAGCATAGGTGTCTTCATTGAGTAAAGGAGGAGATGCTATTGTGGGTGCTTTGAGGATTTTTTTTTATTAATCTCACATGACAACGAAATGGGAAAATAGAGATCTCTTTCATTCATAAAGGGCAAAGAGGAGTAGAGTGCTCACACAAACCGAATATTAAACAACGTTTGATAATAAGAAATCTCAATTCCGTCTCACACGTATTTCAAAAATAGCTGGTGAGGCAACATAGT
>SNQN01004029.1:0-22808 GCA_008642245.1 Bassia scoparia
AACTTTAGAGATCTATCTTGTGAATAAATTTAGTAAATAGCATATATGTCTTGCACGGGTTCTAGACTATATCTTATGCAATACAAATTTTCTTGACAAATATTAAATTACAAATTTATTTTACACTTTTTAGAGTATAAATGAATAAATTTAGTAGATATCGTGCATCGCACGGGCCCTAAACTAGTTATCTCTAATTTGATTCAAAAGTGTTAATTTTTTATTGCTTTGGATGGGAAGGTGTAAATTAAAAATATACTCCGTATATAAAATCAACTAAAACTATATTGTAATAATGTTATTTATGAAAACTAAGATTCATATAACATTGCAAATAATGAGTCTATCGAAATCATTAAATCATTATTTATTCAAGGTTCAACCACAAAGTGAAAAATATAATAATTTAAAAAATCATTTACAAAAACAACATTTTTGTAACTACATGCACGCATCACGTGCTTTAAAAATCTAGTAATGTTATAATTGAAGACACAAACTTAAGTATTCAATGTAAATTTAGTTATACATTCAAGAGTTTCAAACTAAATATTGTACACAAATTTATATGCACGCATACATTTAAGTTCTTAGGGCAATCTTTATTATACAACTAAACTTCAATTAAAAGACCTAACTAATTAAACCTACAATTTAATGCTATTAATATTACAATGTTAGGCTAAATAATAGTTCTACATTTAGATTATTAGTAAATAGTGATAGATTATTTGTCTGCTTCAGCGATCACTAGTTATGCTGCCTTCTCCTTGTACCAGCAAGTAATTTTGATTTAAAGGCATCAATTTGGGCATAATTTAAAACTTAGTTACCCAAAAACTTAGTAATTTTGAATTAAAGGCATAATAATGTATCACAATCACTACCCAAAAAAGACTACTATTCATAAAAATGGGGAAAAAAATTCCTCCTACAACCAAATAGAAATCAATTACTATTGATTCCTAACACAAAATTACACCAATATATATTCCCTTTAAATCCCGTAAAACCCTTTAAAAATCAATCTCGAACATGTTTTAAAGATTAACTTCAATGCTTATACAAAGTACTCCCTCCGTTCCTTAATGTTCATGTCACTTCTTTTTTTTCAACTATTCACAAGTAGAGGGAATCTTACAAATAACTACTAATGTATAAGAATAAATATAGTGATGTGAGATCTTGTTTGATTAGTATTATTGCGTAGATTATTAATATTCAATCGTTATAATTTTCACAAATATATAATTAAAGTTATAAACGATAAAATGCATTGGGAAAGCGTATGAACAGGTATTGGCGGATATTATGGAACACAGGGAGGTACTACAACATTATTTATGTTTTTTCAACGCATATTTTTCATAAGTTAAAAATCACTTTGAATATGTACAATAATCTGGGATAATTTGTTTTCCATAATTAAAAATATTCAAATGGCTATTTCATTGTCTATAGCCCGAGGTTGGCTGGGTGATTTTTTAATTCCATTTATTATATGTTATAATTGCGAGAAGCAATAATGGTATACAATGAACTTAATTTTCTATAATATATATTTTTGTTTCTATGTACCTAAAATAATATTTAGTTCCGTAAAAAAAAACAATATTTAGTTTAACCAAAATATGTAAATTAAAGTTTTGGTAAAAAATCTAGTACGAAGTACAGTCATTTTTCAAATAAAGATTTCAAATGAACTAAGTACATACTTCCTTCGTATTTTCTTACTTGCACTCATATACCATAATAGATGTATCAAATTTCTTGCATCATTTACAATTTTAAGGACGTCTACCTCATCAAAAATTTAATATCATATTCTAAAATAAAATAAATAAAACCTTGAAGCACATTTATTACCTTTTTACTTTTAATTTCATCCATACAATATTCAACCACTTACAACTTTCAATTACATATTCTCCGATACACTTATAACTCCACTATCATCAATATTCTTCGGAAAACCCGTAAAACTTGCTATGGTCAAGTAAATAAAAATTGAGGGAGAGTAATTTGTAGCTAGGTCATGTCAAAACACAACTTAACAAAACTTAGTTAGTTATGAATTAATATGGAGAATTACATAAACCAAGAACACAAAATAATAAAATGTAAGTAATGTGCTTGAAAATGTTGCAAATGGTTGGAGTAATGTGCTTTCACCTATCCTTCCAAAAGAAATCATATTAGTTTATATATATAAACATATAAAATTAGCTTAAATATATACTCCGTAGCAAAATTCAGGCGAAAATTTACTACCTTCGTAACAGTAAGATGCATCACTTTGGATAGCATGGTTTTGAGGCAAAATTTTAAAATAGTGTGAGGTGTGTAAGTGAGGATCAAAAAGAGAAAAAAAAAAGTATTAAAGTATGTATATTGATGAATATTTTAATAAAGTAGGTGTAGAAAAAATAGTAATTTAATTGTGGTCCCCACATAAAAGAGGAAAAATGTGTATTTTAATAGTGGTCCCCACTCCAAAAAAGGAAAGAAACCAAAGTGATGCATCTAATGTGAAACTGTCATTTTGAAAACTGAAGCATCTACCTGTTACGGAGAAGTATTATAACTGACAAATAGACTATGACAAGATTATAGAATAGTATATTAAAATATCCTTTCAAAAATTAAAATAAAAATATATAGCTTAATTTTTTTCAAAAAAAATGTGTGAGATAACATGGATTATCTTAACTACTCGTACAATAATAAATCATAACAATATGCATTCATTTAGCCTGACATATGTGTTAAATCTTAAACATGAATATTTAAATATTGATATCATCTTACTTCGAATTTGTGATTTCCACTATTTCATTTGCATTTACCTAGGTTATACTAAATCATTCGACTGTCACTTGTCATGTTATTGCAACATGTATGTTAAGTTATTGAAAAGGATTTTGTTCAGGTTATGAATTATGACATATTGACATGTGAAGTTTTACGATAAATGTACCATAAACCCATAACTATTAATTCTATATACGTCATAAGAAATATGCTAATCAAAATATTGTCGATTTTATTTCACATGTACCAAAACAATTTGTTTTATATGGAAAAATTCTTAAGTTTCTGCTTATTTTGAATTCAAATCAAAAAAATCAAACACAGAAACTTTGCAAAAAGAATAGAATGTGCCTCTCAATGGAAAATACGGTACTTACCACAAAATATTTTCGATCTAATGTATGATTATTTGATAACTTGCAATTTTGCAATTTCCTGTCAAATTAACAACACAAAATAATGTTCTTGTCAAAAAAAACAACACAAATTGTTAGAAATAAATTAATATGATTTGAAGAATTGAAGGCAAAGGAAAGACCAGAACATAAGAACATACCGTAATTAGAAAACAGAAACGAAGTATTATGGAAATGGTAACTGATTTACTTCCTTATTATTTTACTGTTAAATAAATTATTATTTATAGTTTTTTTTTTGGAAAAATTTAAGCACATGTTCAAATTATTTTATTAGATTCTTGAATTATTGTTTTATTTTTTCGCAAAATAACTCTTTATAGGTATGACAAGTGTCAAAATTTAAAGCAAAACCAAAGTTATAAATACTAGAATTTGCCGGTGCATATGCACCGGTTGTTATATAATCTATAAGGGATTAAATTGTAGATGATAGGTAATTAAATTGTATTTATGTAAAGGCTCTCTACATTTGAAAACTATGAAATATTGCACCAGTGGACCTTTAACATGAAAAGGTAAAAATATTATGAGAAGATTTGAACGATTTTTTCGAGTATTATTCATGTAATACATCATAAGGAACCGAATTCAAATTAAAGTTGTATAAAAGTATATATGGAGTACATCACTAACAAATAAGAAAAATAATATAGAGTACGTACTTGATATATTATTATTGTTAAAAAAAAACATCCTCTAAAATTAATGAAAACGGGAAAAAATCCTATATATATGAGACACTAAAAAGTGATTTAGTATAGTCCGTATTTGTTTATAGAGAACAATAATGAACTTGCAAAATTTATATATTAATAATTTAATATAATGAGCTAGGGGTTTGGAGTGGTGGCTTGAATCTCACATTTGATCCATGTGGTCAAAGGTTCGAATTCTCATCCCTCCCCATTGATATGTACCCCGCCCTTGTGACTTATTTTATCCAAAATAATTTTATATAATGGTGTTACGTAGTTTATCAAAAATATTATAATAATATGTTACTCGTGTTTTTCTAAATTAAAATCTATCAAATATTATATATCACCCTCGTGAAATTGCATGGTAGAATCTAAAATTTGATGCATGAAAATGCAATTGTAAATATATTTTTTTAAAAAACATGTTAGACAGAGTTATGAATAAAAAATTAAAACATGTTTTCAATAAATAAATTAAACCATCAAAATTGTTCATGACATGAAAGGGGTGGGGGTAGTTATATTTCCCTGTAATTATTTCAGAAATTAAGGTAGTTATCATTATGGAGCAAATGTAGGAGTTTATTTTTTTAAAAACCATTAAAAAAAAAAAATTTGTTGGATTAACATGAGGCTCCATTCAAGATTTGGAGGCCTCTCAACAAAAACTCGTTTTCTATGCAATCAGTCACACCTAAAATTTTGTGTGGTTGACAATACTACATAACGGACCGTTAGTCCGTACAACATAATAAACTAATAAGTACAACTATAAAAGACCAAAAAGAGGCCACATCAAACATAACACTAATCCACAAAAAAAAAAGAAAAGAAAAGAAAAAATCTGCTGCTTTCTCTCCTTCTTCAATCTTCTGCAATCTGCCCAACCTTTCTCTTCAGCAATATCTACGGTGAAAATTTAAAAAAAAAAATGAAAAACAAAAAAAATCAAATGAAAAGAGAAGTGTCAACAAATTTTTCAAACAAACCAATGAAAGCTCGAAAACATTGAAGATTCAATGCAGCATTGCAACTCACAAATTATGAAAATTTTGAAAATGAAGACAATATGCAAATGATAAAATGATCAAAACGATGAAGAAGATAATAACGTCTTCTTTAAAACAGGAGACAATTTTTGAAAAAAAATCAATTATTCTGATTACTTTGTAAACTAGATTGTGATTACATTTTACATATCATGTGATAATTTTTCAAAACAAAATAATTTGTAAAAAAATAGTGATAAACACAACAAAATAATATATATAAGCGCATTATATGAATACTTTTTCTGAATATTACATTAACTTTTCTGAATTATATAACTATTTTTTGAATTATATGAACTACTTTTATGAAATATCACAATTACTTTTCTGATTATAAAAAGTACTTTTCTGAATTATAAAAACTACTTTTCTGAATTATATAAACTACTTTTATGAAATATATAAACTACTTTTATGAATAATCAAATTATTTTCTGAATTATAAGAAGTAATTTTAAGAATTATCTGAACTCTTTATGGAATATATGAATACTTTTATGACATATATGGAACTACTTTCTGTACCAAAAAAAATATGAACTACAGTACTTTTTATGAAATATCCACATTACTTTTCTGATTATAAGAAGTACTTTTACGAATTATATGAACTTTTTTATGATGTATCACAATTACTTTTCTGAATTATATAATTTATTTTATCGAATATTATGAACTACTTTTATAAAATATATGAATACTTTTATAAAAATTATAGACAATCAATAAAAGAGAAGATACATTGTGATTACTTTTTACATATCATATGATTACTTTTTCAAAACATAAATGATTTGTAAAAACTAGTGAGTAACAAGAAAAAAACAATATAATATAAGCGAACTATATTACTTCGTATATGAATTCTTTTCTGAAATGATAAATACTTTCTGAATTATATGAACTACTATTATGAAATATCACAATTACTTTTCTGAATTATATGAACTACTTTTCTAAATTATATGAACTACTTTTATGAAATATCACAATTACTTTTTTGAATTATAAGAACTACTTTATGAATTATTAAGTACTACTTTAATGAATATATGAACTACTTTTATGAAATATATGAACTACTTTTATAAATATCACAATTATTTTTCTGAATTTATAAGAACTACGTTTACGAATTTTATGACTACTTTTATGAAAAATATGAGGTCTTTTATGAAATTCACAAATTACTTTTCTGAATTATAAGAACTCGTTATGAATTATAGCGAAAAACTTTATGAACTCTAAAATGAAATAAAGCAACACATAGTTAAGATAAGAAGTCGACATACTCTTCAAATCTTCATGACAAAGCATTTTCTAACTGAATCTCCTTGCTGAATAGTGATTTCAGTCAATTTGTTTCTTTGCATGTAAAGCATTCTGATATCTTTCTTCAAATCTATAAGTTTAAAAATTCAAAATTTGAAAATTCAGAAGATCTTCATCTTGTTGAATTACTTTTGAACAAAACACAAAAGAAAAAAACTAAACTTTTGAGCTCAGATCTACTAGAAATCGCTAAGAAAAAACAAGTGAAAAACAAATCAAGAAGAAAAACAAGAGCAAGTAGAAAGAACCATAAACAAAGAGAAGCAAAGAAAGAAGCAGAGAGGAAAACAGGGAGAATTAGAGAGAAAAGAGAGAAGAAACAAAGAGAAAATTTAAGAGACAGAATCAGAGAGAAAATTATAGAGAGGGAAAGTGAAAATAAAAAATCAGATTGGCAAATATAATGAGATGTTACACTGACATAATAAATAGTAAATTTAAAAATACCTTAATTGACAACACATACAGCATCGTGACTTTAAAAAACACATGCATGCAAACAAAAGAACATATATTACTTTACAATAGAAAATGAACTACTTTACCTCCATACTAAAACATATTTTCAATAGAAATGAATTACTTGAGAGAGTTGAAATGATTAATGACTGTCTAACATATATAAATAATAAACTTAAGGACATGCAAAATCATATAATATAAATTTATTAGTATTGTCATTAAAAAAATCGAAACTGAACTATTCTATACCTTTCGATTATATATTGAATATATATTACTTTTCTAACATTATGATGAACGTACTTTTATAAATATATAAACTACTTTTATGAAATTATGAGCTACTTTTATGAATATCACAATTACTTTTTTGAATTATAAGATTAATTTTACGAATAATTGGCATAACTACTTTTATGGAAATATGAACTACTTTTATGACATATATGAATTACTTCTGCACCCAAAAAAAAATATGATGAACTCTTTTATGAAATATCACATTACTTTTCTGAATTATTTAAAGAAGTCTTTTAACGCTTACTTATGAACAACTTTTATAAGATATCACAATTCTTTTCTGAATTTATAAAGTATTTTCGAATTATATGAATTGCTTTTAAAAATATATGAAAATCAAGATAAAGAAGATACATTGTGATTACTTTTACATATCATGTGATTACTTTTCAAAACATAAATAATTTGTAAAACATATGTGAGTAACAGGAAAAAGAAACATATAAATATAACACGAACTATATATATGAATTACTTTTCGAAATGTTCAATTACTTTTCTAAATTATAGGAAATAATTTTTTTGAATCATATGAACCACTATCATATGAGAATATACAATTACTTTTCTGAATTATAAGAACTACTTTTCAAATATATGAACTATTTTATGACATATCACAATTACTTTTTGAATTAATAAGAACTACTTTTTATCGAATTATTAGAACTACTTTATGAATATATGAACTACTTTATAAAATATCACATATAATTTTGAATTATAAAAACTACATTCTACCGATCATTATGAATCTACTTTTAAACTCTAAAATGAAATAAAAGTCAACCATAGTTAAGATAAGAAGCTCGACATACATCTCAAATCTTCACAACCAAGCATTTGAATTTATGCATTACAAGAGGAAGGACACTCGTCATTGATTTTATGCATACAGGGTTGCAACATGTGCTCGTTAGCGACGGTGGTTGACCTTGCCAAACTCCACATGTATATCAACTGTGTGTGCACGTAATATTATTGGAGCACTAAACTGCTTGAATGTATTGCTGGGTTCACCAGATCTAAATGCTGATGAAGAAACCAATAATCGTGTAACGCTGAACAGAAATGGCGGTCTAGAAACATTCTTTTGAAGAGTTTGGGGCTAGCAGTGAACAGATCTGTCAAGATTTTAGAGCATAATGCGAAAATAAATATAAACTGCACAAACGGTAAACAATACTGCCTTACGGAATCTCGTATATGCTGGTTTCAATCGGGTCTTTTGTTAATCGCTATGGCATCTTAATACGAGAGCTAGTCCACACTTCCACCAGGCCAACGCTCGTACATCTATCAATGTGGCCTGATCCCACATCTCAAAAAGTGTGTATTCTACACAAAACGGTACGATATCTCATCTATTCTATAATATAGATGCTATGTATCATGAGCTACTATAGATTATATTTGTCTATATGATCCTAACAATAAGTATCATTATTAACCGCAATCTTCTTTCCTTACTTTCGACAATTTTGAGTTCTTCCTTCTAAAACATTGAAAAAAGAAAGCAATCTTGTACATGAATAAAATTAGAGAGAGAATTTTCTTTCGTTCATAACGAAGACTAAAAGTTATCATTCGCAATAAGCATAAAATTTTTTTTTTTCCTCAGTACAAGAATAACCAACTCTTGTATGTGGCTCACTGTCCACATAAGTTAAATATATTGGCTTAGACTTGTCAGAAGTGAAGCCATCTTAAGAGCAACGGAGTAACAGGACGGTCCATTTAATGTTCTTGGATAACCCGGAGTAGCCCTATTTTCGTCTTCTCTCACCAATTACTCTTCTCTTTCTTTGCTATCTTGTTTCCTTCTCTTTGATTCGCTTTGCCCCACGGCTTTTATCGTGAGCGCACTACCCCTCCTCCTTACTCCTTTCTCTCTCCTCGCGCCACGTCATGCCTGCAGGCCTCACCACCACCATCGAGAGTGCTGCGTTTGCTACTGTTGTTCGTTGCGTTGTCCAGCATAAGCCGACAACCAGTCTTCCTTCTCCTCTTCTCTCCCTCGGCTCACGCGCCCTAGCGGGCGACCACCCTCGATCTAGCGAGCAATGCTGCGTTGCTGCTACTGTTAGTGCTGTTGTGTTGTCCATGCAGATACCGACCACCAGCCTGCCACGTCCTTCTCCCTTTCGCTCTCTCTCGGCACACCCCCGGCGCGCGACCACTACAGCTAAGGCCGAGTTGTTGCTTTGTTGCTGTTGTCCAGCGTTGTCTGTGATTTGGCTGTTGTTGTGTTGTACTGGTTGCATCTGGTTTGTTGTTTTGTTGGTTGCTGTCTTGTAGCGATCTTGTGTTATGTATGTCTAGCCGAATTTCAAATTTGATATTGTTAGATATGATCATTGCGCCATATTCAAGGTTATTTTTTGGATTTCCTCCTTTTCTTTTTCTCTTCATTTTCAATAAGTTTTGGAATTTTATTCTTTTCATTCACTTCTATTAATATAGGTGAATATCAGTTCATTGTTATTTATGACTGCAGAATTGAACTCATATTTTGATTCCGAGTCTATGTCCATAAAGCGTAGTTCATATAAATTCTGAACCAGTAGTTCATACCTTATTCATAAAAGTAGTTCGAATAATTCGTAAAAGTAGTTCTTAATTAATATCAGAATACATTCATTAAAGTAGTTCTAAGATACAAATAGTTACATAAGCTTATGTATCCCATAAAATAGTTTATAAATTCCGTAAAAGTAGTTCTGAGTATTTCACGTAAAAAGTAGTTTCATATATTTTTTTGCCGTGCCAATAATAGTAGTTACTATATTCATAAAGTAGTTCAAATCAATTCTTAAATAGTAACTATCTTATAATTCAAAAAATTGAAGTAATTGTGATATTTTTATAAAGTAGTTTACTATATTTATAAAGTAGTTCATTTGAATTAACATTATTTGAGAAATAAGTAATTCATTTTTCCTGAAAGTGATCTTGCATGTGCAGTTTTTTTGTGAGTGTTTTGTTGTTTATTATCCTCATTTTCAAATTTTGACAATATCAGTAATTATTATTTTTTTGAAAAGTAACTATCATGTCTTATAATTTATAGAAAGCTAGTTCGATCCTAATTCGAAAGTGTTGTAATAGTATTGTACAAATTCGCTATCATATTCCGACAGAATTTACAAGTGTCTTTATCAATTCCGTAAGAAGAAATTCTATTATAATTCCAGAAAAGAGTGATTCATAATATTTCCATACAGCAAGTAGTATGAAATACATATTCGTATAAACTAGTTTCTTATTCATTTCAGTCCATTTTTCAAGTAAGTCGCTTGTCGACTTTTTACTGTAAAAGTCAATCATTCTTCTTCTCATCGTATCGGTTTCCCGATCGCCGCGACGTACCTCCGCTTGTGGCTTGTCTTTTTAAAGTCTGTTCTGTCAATAAATTTCAGGTATTATAAAGTCATGCTCGAACATTTCATATAATCTATCAATTTGACCAACTCTCACTATTTCTGATTTTCACATTCTCTCTCTAAATTTTCTCTCTTCCTTCTCTCTCTAAATTTTCTCTCTACTTTTCTTCTTCTTCTTTCTTTGCTTCTTTCTCTTCTCTTCTTTCTCTGCTTCTTTCTTTGCTTCTCCTCGTTTCTCGTTTTCCTTTTATATTTCTTCTCTTTTTTTCTTCTGTTTTTGTTTTTCAACTTGTTTTTTCGTTGTGGTTTATTAGTAGATCTGATTTCCAGAGTTTGTTTTCTCTTTTGTTTTTTTTGTTCAAAATATTTGATCTACAAGATGAGATATTCTGAATTTTTTAATTTTCGAATTTCATTCTGTTTTTTTTGAAATTTAAACTTATAGATCTGAAGAAAGAATATCAGAATGTTTTACATCGCAAAAAAAGTTTTCTGCTGGAATGACGTCTATTCATGCAAGTAGATTCAGCTGGAATGCTTTGTTATGAATATTTTAAGGTAGTATAAGTAGTTCATTTAATTCATAATAAGTGTTCGTATATTTCATAAAGGTCATGCTTATAATTCGTAAAAATAGTTTTCTTATAACTCAGAAAAGTAATTACAATATTTCATTAAAAGTAGTTCATATGTTACATAAAAGTGTTCATATATTTCATAAAAGTAGTTTCCACATAATTCGTAAAAGTAGTTCTTAATATTTCAGAAAAGTAATTGTGAATATTTAATAAAGTAGTTCGTAATATTTTTAAAAAGTAGTTTCATATAATTCGTAAAAGTACTTCATATAGTTCAGAATAGTAATGGTGAATTTCATAAAAGTAGTTATATAATTCGTAAAAAAAAGTTCATATAATTTGTAAAGTATTGCTATTTTGCTTCTTCTTTGTTTTCTTCCTTATTTTAGTTTTTCACTTGTTTTTTCTATGTGGATTTGTGTGAATTTGTTGGAGTTCAATAGTTAATTTTCTTCTTTTGTTTTTTTGTTCACAGTAATGTCAACAAGATGAGATTTCTGAATTTTTAAATTTTGAATTTCGTTCTGGTTGTTTTTTGAAATTTGAAACTTATAAGATCTCGAAGGAGATTCAGTTGGAAATGCTTTGGTTGTGAAGATTTAAAGGTATGTCATAAAAGTTAGTTTCATATAATTCAAATAGTAAGTTCGTATTATTCATAAAGTAGTTTTCGTATAAGTCGTAAAAATAGTTTTAATTCGTAAAAAATAGTTCTTTATAATTCGTAAGTAGTTTTTATAAATTCATAAAAGTAGTTCTTATGAATTCAGAAAGTAATTAATAATATTTTCATAAAGTGTTCATATATTTCATAAAAGTAGTTCATATATTTCATAAAGTAGTTCATTAATTCGTAAAAGTAGTTTTATATTTCTAGAAAAGTATGTGATATTTCAATAAAAGTATGTTCATATATTTTAATAAATAGCTTCCATCCTAATTCGTAAAAGTCTTCTTATAATTCAGAAGTAGTTTTTTGATATTCAGAAAGTAGTGGTCAAATATCTTCAGAAAAGTACGTTTATATATTTCATAAAAGTAGTTTATTCATTTCAAAATAGTTTTTTATTCAGAAAAGTAGTTATCATAATTCAGTTTAGTAATTGAAACATTTTAGACGTTTATCTGTCTTCTCTATCGTTTGATCATTTTCATCGTTTGAAGAATTTGCCTGAGTTTTGTCTTTCATTTGATTGTTTTTTTTCATTTTTTAAAAATGTTCGCCTATAGACTTATTATATTAAGGGAAGGGGGGAAGGAAGATGGGTCCCCCCTCTTAAAAGACTGAATTACTTATGATGGTAAAAGTCTTACTGCCTTTTACTTAAAAGATATGAAATCTTTTTATTTTTGTAATTTATATTAATTAAAGCAATATAAAAAAGGTAATATAAAGTTAATAAAAGACTTAAGGGATTTTCATTGACTAATTTAATTTCCCATAAATAAGAAAATGAAAAGTTTAAATTAATTAGTATGATTATTAATCAAATAAAAAGTTTAATTAATTACTTTTTAATTACATCGACTAATTATTCCATGATTCACTTAATTAATTAAAAATTATTTTGAAAAAAATATTGTATTAAATACTTCCTACCGTTTTTATTTAGATGTTCCACACTATTATGGAACGGTTTTTTAAAGAGTTGATTGAGTAAGTTGACGTAAAAATAGTTTGTATTAAATAGTAATTGTATTAAAATAGTTGAGTAAGTTGGGTAAAAGTTGAATAAGTTAGTAAAGAGTAAAATGTGTTGAAATGAAATTTATGGGAAATGTAATTTTGGGTGAAAAGATGGGTAAAGTAATGAAAGTTGACTTTAAAAGGGGTTAAATCATTAATGTAAGTACTAAGTAGGTAATGTGAATAAGTTATTTTTAGATTGGTTTGGACAACTATTTTAAAAACATCCCAAAATAGAAACTGAAACAATAAAAAACGGAGGGAGTAGCTAAAAAATTCTTATTCGAACATGACATTCATTCCTCATATAATATTATTATATAACTATTTCGTATGTTAGTGTGTAAGCAGTTGCATTAAAACCACCCATATGATTTAAACCTCTTTGTCTATAAATTTAATAAAAAGAAAAATACATCAAAAATTTTGAAATCATAATAACTCTCTGTGCATCAAGTTTTATTTTCTCATTGTAAAATTAGTTTAATTATAAATTTTAAAATGACGCACGCATCGGTGTTATCAGTGCTAGTATTGCTTGAGAAAAGGGCTGGAAAGTTGCCAGAAGGAGGAAGCAGAAAGTTGCAGCAAGGAGAGTGAATCAGAATGGTTTCAAAACGAGAGATAAGCACAGATTTGCAGAAGTTGATTTAATGGCTGCTGTTGCTGTTTTTTGGGATTAGCGTTAGGTTTAATGTGGCCTGTTATAGTTGTTAATTAAGTTGTAATAGTAGTTGTTAGGGTGGTAACGAACATACGGAGTTCCCGTTATATTTGTTGCCAGCACACAGATATAGATGTGTGGCTGGTTTACACCACAAACGAGCTGAAATTACTATAGTCTTTTTGCAAAATAGATACTTTTCGAATCAAAATTTTGAATTTTTTTTTTCATTGTATCTAATCAAAGATGTTTTTAGTCAAATTTTTCTTCACCTTCCGCAACTTTATTTTATCTCGAAATTTGAAAAAAAAACATGCTAATGTCCTTTGTGATGAACTTAGATTTTTATTTTTTTCAATTTGTGTTAGAATTCAGAAACTACATATATTTTGAACTTGGATTTTCTTTGGAGCGATATTTCCTTATGGCGATCTTAGGTTTTGTCAAAGTTGAATTTAATTCATCTATGTGATATATATATATATATTATATATTATTATATATATTATATATTTGTTTTTTCTGATGTTCAATTGTAAATGTCGGTGTGACTTTTATTTAATAAATAACTTCCATTTGTTTTCAAAAATAAAATTTTTTAAAAATAAACCACATATTCTGGAATAATTACCCAACAATATAATTTAGTTACAGATATAGTTTGACTCGAAGTGTAAAGATAAATGAAAGAGAAGAGGTACATACCTTGTATAGTGATTTCCCTCTGAAGAAAATAATCTTATATGACATATAAATTTCCTTCGAGTMGTAACTTATGCATAATGTTCGCGAAATGTTGCAATTTGTAATTATGTTTGCARGCGAAATGTTGCATGTAAAAATAAATAGATTAGGGACATGTATCTTTTAGATTTTATAAAAAGTTTTTTTGAAATATTATGAAAATTGTGAGTCAGAACCAAGTTATTATTTGCGACTTATAAATGGACAACTCAACAGAAATACCGGATCAATACAAAAATTCCYGGATTTTTTTTAAAGTCGGCCTTTTATTATAATTTCCATATTTTTWAAAAAAATTTACAAAAATTTTGCTATTATCGATTCCTACTTTCCTAGACAAAAGTTTATTGTGACTTGTGKYTGTGAAAATAATAAAGAGATGAGAGCACCACCACCAATGAATTATTTGGTCATAAAAATGGTGAACAAAAAATTCATGAATCCCCATCAATGATTTTTGGGGTGAAAAAAGAAAATCACCTACTGAAAAATCATCATTCTCGTCATCTTTGGACGAGTTGAGTGATTTTTCATCACTCTTGTCACATATGCGGGCCCCACACACTCCCACTCTATTTTATATTTTTTTCGCTGCAAAATACACAAAACGACGCGTTTTGTCTCTGAACAGAGCAAAACGGCGTCGTTTTGGATTAGATTAAGGCAAAAAAAAAACTAGTGGGCTGACATGCAACAGGCACACGCGGCCCAATAGGGGCTTGCCACGCGTGCAGACCTGTTGTATTTGTGGTATCTCATGTTTCTCGTTTTTGGACATTTTGACCATTATAAAAAAATTAAAAAAAATACCAAAATTCATAACTTTTCAAGATCTATAAATAGACACCCATATTGTTATATTTTTCTCAACAATCCAATTCACTCTTCTTATAACCTTAGGTTAATTCTCCAAAAATTCACAAAATTTGTTTTTAATCCAAAAAAAAATCTGAAAAAATCCCAAAAATCTCAAAAAACTCTAAAATATCCCAATTATTTGGAGTTGGAAAAAATCAAATTTACAATTTGTTCCTTTTAAATTCATTTCTTGTATCTTACAAATCAAAAAAGAAATAATGAATAATTTCCTTCAATTCTGCAAATCCACAAAAAAATTTCCAATTTTTGAAACTCAAAAGTCAAAGAGAATACAAGCATTCATTGCGTTCATGCAAAAACAACTCGACCTCCGTTACACCGTTAATCTTTCGATCAACCCCACAAACACCACCAATTCTCTGCTCCACCAGAATGCTGTTATTCCAATACCAAACACCCAACATTAACGACGACTCCAACGCCCAACCTAAGGTAGCAGCAATCAGAGATAATTGCGGTCTTACCGCGGAGGATGACGAAGAGCGGTAGAGACGAAGAGGCGGACGCTGCGCGATACCAATCCTCACACGGACGGTGTTGTCAAAACCCTATCAGAAGAACCACATGCGTAGCAGGAGCAAACGGTCTTGGCTCACTGTTGAAGTACATGAGGCCTTGATACTTCTATACATGATGCACTGTTGACAGATCAGATTGAGCAGCAAACCAACATCAACCAGAGCTTGGAGAATTGTGATGTAGTCGTCCAGGCGGGCTCGTTATCGAGGGCCCGAGGGAACTTTTCCGAGAGGACCTTTTGACAGATGCAACTCCACTGGAGACGTATTGCTTACGTCATCATGAGTGGGTTGGTGTGCTACGATTGACACACCAAAACGCTTGAGCAAAATAAAAGCAGTACATCTTATCTCACAAGCCATTATGATACAATCACGGTTCTCAACTCATTATAAATGTAAAAGGGATTAAGAAAAAGCAAGCATTCTAGAAATTACATGAACACACCATTTCTATGAATATCTCACCAAAAAATAATGCCTTCACATACTTCATCATCCTCTTCGTCACACTCTGATGAATTTAGATGGATGAAACCAATCATGATGAAATAATTCTTCATTACAATTCAAACAAAATCCTGCTCAAACCCCCGTCGACTAAACGTGTAATAGAAAGAAAATACGAGGAAGGTCATTTGCGTTTGTTAATACGACGGAGGTGCTCAGCACAGTAGTGGACGAAGATGATGAAGTTTTTTAATTATCAAGTGGAACGTCCGTTTCACATGAGCACAATTATCTAGCTCGAAGAGATTGGGTTGCGTGATTAAGGCAAAGCTCATATCGATTGAAAGTATGATTGATTGACCACGCATTTGGGAATCAACAGAGTCAAAATGTGGCCTAATCAACATATGAATCTACTTGTGTGTAAGTCAATTTAAGCATTAATTAGATTTTGCCTATAGGTTTTTTACCTTTACTTGGAAGGGTTTTTCTCTATTTAAGGCTATTAATTATATATCGTCAATTTTTTTCATGTTAAATTCAATGATTTAAAATCAATTATGAATTAATTACTTGGTTGTAATTTAAAAATGAAAGATTTTCCAATTTAATTATTCCGAAGTTTTAAAGTTGCACTATTATAATTTAACTTAAATGTGACGAAAAATTAAATTCTATCCGAAATTTAATATATTAACCGTAAAAAGTATTAACAGCCAGTTGTTTAATTAATCCGTTTTAAATAAATAAATTGTACGAATAATTAATACTGGAATATAATATGAACAGATTAATATAATTTGATCACGATTTAAAAAATGAATCTAACCGTTAAAATTCAAAATTTAATACGCTAATGATTAGTGTTAATCGTATATTAGTTAAAACACTAATCACAATTAATCAGTGTCGAATTTGACCTAATTGTATAATAAGACACTTAATTAATAATAAATATGGTGAGTTGGATGTTGAGAGAAGTGTTGTGAGGTAAAGTTTAAAATTAGGTAGAGAGAGGATATGATGAGTTATTTTTGAACATTGGTTGTAAAAGTTGTGGTTGATTGAAAATTTCATGAAATAGCAAAAAGATGTATGAGTGAGAAAGGTCAAGACGAGGGGTTATGAATGATTTTTCGGATCATTGCGTGTGATGCTCTGAAAACATCATGATAAAGAGAAATGAAGAAAACTGGTTGGTTTAAAATGAAAGAAAGTTTTTGTTACACAAAATTAATTTTCTGATTCAATGTTGCGACTCAAAAATCAAAAGTATAGTTTGTAAAAATATTTTCAGTATCTTGAGTTGCGACTGAGTACAGATGGGAATTCTATGAAGATAATCACAACTTCCAAAGTTACAACCACACATAATATTGTTAAGAAAAGATCTCTAATAATTGAGGCGGYGCTTTGAGCAGTAATTTGAACTCCACTTTTAATCTTTGTAATAGYGATTTGATCCTAATTTTCAAAATATTTAAAAGATTGTCATTCACGTAAGATCYACATGAGTATAACTATTTTAAAATATCAAGCCTRGAAAAAATGCTACTATCAATAGCGTTTTTGCTTCTTCCATCAATTTGAAGTGCAGCAAAAGCTCTATTGGCAACAGTGATTACTATTYTTGCCAGTAGTGATTTAATTTAGTAAAATGCTACTAACAATAGCATTTTTCTCTGATAAAATGTATGGGTCAAAAACCATTATTTACAGGTTGAGTTTATTGGTTTTCCAAGTCGGGTTGAAAATTGACAACTCTATCTACAAAAACAAAAAGTAATAGGAGGAAACCAAAAATAAGAATATCCCAAAACAAAAAAAAAATAAAAAAATAAAAATGGAAACTAATAATCCCACCTTTTGGTGGTCTTCTCTCAATAATCCGACCTCAAAGTAATTACAGAATAATCCCAACTTTTAGGGTGGTCTTCCCAAAATAATCTAAACTCTCATTTTCTTACATAGAACAAGCCAAAAATGYATCAACAAAAGCAACAAAAATAAGAGTTCAGATTATTTTGGGAAGACCACCCTTAAAGTTGASATTATTCTGTGATTACTTTAAGATCGGATTATTGAGAGCAGACCACCAAAAGGTGGGATTATTAGTTTCCATTTTTCCAAAAAAAAAATACAACCTAACTATATCAGAGAAGAGGGATAGAACGAACACCATGATTTAAAAGACTTCAATGAGCAGCAGAATACAATTCAATTCAGGCGTCCAACCTGGGTACCGTCTCCTGGGTTCAGGATCTACATATAAGGGGCGGATTGGAAGACACGAATCAAGACTAATCTTTACTATGTTATTTTTCAATGTCATTTTAACAACAATTTCTGACGTATAACTTTATATTATCCTGACATAAACAAATTCTAAGCTACACCAACAGCTTCCAATTAATGTTACAACGGACGCCTCTTCACTTGCTAACCTAAGAATCTCAATACACAAATCTGTACACGAACTACTCCATCTAAGAATACTGTTAGATATGGCTTCAACTCAATCGCTCCATAACGAGGAGAGACACTCTCCCTCAACTCTATTCACTGGGAGCAAGAATCTGAAACCGTTCGCCTGTGTTAAGGAATGAAAAGGGGGAAATTTACCTGACAATTATTAGAGCTGCAAAGCCAGATCAGGCTGCACTGAATCAGCCTTCACAGAAACTGGAGATCCAGGTGACTGGAATCCGACATTTAGATCAGGCGGTGTGGACCCAACATTCTGGCTGGGCCCTGTCTTCGGTGAACAATCGACAGGTTTTATTGCATCAGAATTGGCTTCTCCAGACCCCTTACTGTCGGAGAGATCTGGAGGCTGAGAATCCTGTGTCTCACTTCTAGACACAGTCACTATTGATGGATTGGACTGTAAGCTTGACATTGTAGGCCTCTCTGACCCGATCATTTTTCCCTTCTGGGCTGCAAGATTGGGCCCATAACTACCATTTAGGCCATTGATACGAGATTGCATAATTGAACTTTGATTTATTGGATTTGGGTTTGCCYGTCTTAAGGAACCAGTGCCATTATGTAATATGTTGACCTTATTACTCGACGGTGAACTTGCACTAGTTTCAGGTGCAACCAAGTTGGGCCCAGCACCATTGTCGGGCCCAGCACCATTATCAGCAGCAGGGGAAGAATGCGATTTGCTCAACTCCTCATTAACTTGTGATTCGTTACATGATTTATGCATCTCAGACGATTGTTCTACTTGTGGCTTCTGCACCGAAATATCACCACTTGAATCTGCTGCACCTTGAGTGGGAGCAGAACCTGTATTMGTGATTGCAGGCAGGGAGGCTGGTYGCGTTTGCTGACCAACAGAAGCAGATGGTGTTTGTTGACCAACAGAAGCAGGAGGTGCTTGCTGACCAACAGATGCAGGTGGTGACTCTTGCTCCGTCGGCCTTTTTACAGGAGCTTCATTTTCTCCAACCCATCCTGGGCCATACTTGATGGCAGAGGGTAAACATCGCTCAATCTTCTTTGAAGCAACTTTCCATGCAACAGGTCCCATTTTAGCCGCAAATCGCGCCAAACTTCTTGCATAACCATACTCTGTTTGGAGCCCCACCTAGGGTTACATTGAAGTTCAGAGTCAGAACAGAAGAAAAAAAAATGTCGGAACCTTCTATCATGAAAAACAGAAAGTGCATTTCCATAATGCATTTACCAACASCTAGAAAGAGAACACAAAGAACCTAGTACAAATTGGCTAACAAAAAGGGGTCATATACTGATATTGGTRGATTTAAAATGAAAATATGATGACATCATGCCTGGCTGTCTGCCATGACAATAGACAGTACCGATTCTAATTACTCCACATGTTGCAAACTTACAGCGATTAGATGTTTTCGCTCTCTATCAAAGGTAGTCAATACGGATGGTTCCTGTCCACAAGCAAATGTGTAGGAATGACCGTATGTATTGCGCCTATTCTCATCAAGCACTATATGCTTCTTCCCATGCCTCATTGAAATCCCCTTCGAAGCAGAACCTAATAAAATCAAAGGTCAAATATCAAACCACTCAAGTGTCCAAGGCATCAAACATATACAAAGAAAGAGGGTCAGAGAAACCCATAGGCATACTAAATACTGACCTGTCATGTCATCAACTCTCTCATATCTTTCAGTTGACCAGCCAACATAAGCATCACCGATACGAGATCCATACAAGGACCGCACAAATGAATCAGTTGGTCCATACTTCTCTGAATTTGATGCTTTTCTCACCTCATGGTTGGATCGGTTAGTAGCTCCCGCAGCAGTAGCAAGAGTTGCTTCAGAAAAGTCAGAGTTAGCCCTCTCTAGAGGAGGTCTGCCTGGAGGCCTTTTCAAATTCTTCGTTGGAGGTCTTCCCCTCCTAACAACCTTGGGTTCTGGTTGATGTCTATTATCATCACTATCTCCCCTTAAATCATTAAAATTTTTAACTGCCAACTCCTGTATAGAACGTGCCTGTTGAGAAAACAAATTCAATAATGAAATCATAAGTGCCACATAGTTAAGAAAGACCTGAATGACACACAATTACATACAGTAAATTAGACAAGCAGGTATCTTTACCTGCCGAAAGTAGATGGTATCTGGAGCATTATATTGCATTGCATTGGAGCAGATCAAGAACACATCTTTCTGCAGAACAAGGGAAAGTCAGAAAAAGAGTAGCAGTGTGAAATACACATGCAGTTATACATCAATACATAAAACCATTCAAAGACATGTCAGATAAGATTCACACACGTACTAGATAGCCCAAATCAAACCAAATCACTAATTTTCAAGCTATGAATTGATATTAGCGTGGGGAAGGGTAGCTTGGGAAATGAACAATAAGTTTGTGTAGTAGAAACTTGGAGAAAAGGCTACAAAGTTAGTGGAGGTATCCTGGCGGCAAAGTAGAGTTAGTTAGGGTTATCTTCAATGTAAGAACAAATTAAGAAGTGTTACGATATGCTAATTGTTATTGAGTGTTATATCTTGGGAGTGAAGCAAGCTACTCGAAAGTTTGTAACGGGAAGAGAATCAAGCCTCKTATCTTTATAACTTTACTGGGGTAATGTTCATCTAACCAATCATAATCACAATTTTTATATGACCTAGACTGCTCCAAGACTACGGAGTAATCATAACAAATCATTAATGAACATGTATCACATACTTCCTCATCTTTCACAGCATCATATGTCAACTAGCTTAAGGCAATTTAAGTGAACTAACTAATAATTTGCTTGGCCATCCTAGTACCATCCACCAGGATTCTAGGCTTCTATGCATACGTACAGCTTTCCTCTGATRAAGAAGAATGATAAAATAGCTCAGGTTCATGTTGCTTCTTAGAGGTCCAACAAACATACTGCACAGGTTTTGAAGAATATCTGATGGATAGACAGCAAAGCATCACATAATAAGCACAATGCCCTCCAAAAAGCTTGATACTTATTCCAGAACTCAAAACTTTCCAACACAATTGAAACTAAGAAAGTAAGAATATTAAAGGTCAAAAAGGATGACCTCCACTCACAAAAAAAGTAAATCATGTTACTCATGCTAAGTGAGCCTAAGACAGGCTCTGCCCAAAAGATGTACTACGTATAAGATATAAATATGATAAATGTACTGATACACGTACATGTTAGTCATGCACATATCCTAGGCAAGCAGAAAGCTGGAAAGGAAATTTTAGTAACTATCAAAATATTCCTTTCCARATAATGTACTGCTCTGCAGAAGGRTCATGGCTCAAAATATTTATTCTTTAACCTGCATCATCCATGAGCAGACCCATAGATGCTGTAGGCAAGCAAAATGCAGAGATGCAAACTTTCAACTTAAAGAATCCTCTTTCATAAAAAGGACTGATCCTAGGAAAGCCCATAGCTCCAGTCCAGTTTTCGGCCACATCTACAAGCAAAACTATCTATTGAATCCACAGAGATGACAAAAACCAAGGTAACCTCCCTCTTTATGAGACCAAGCTATATTATTATGTTCCCTATCTTTTGAGGACCAAATACTCAAAGTATCAAATTAACACAAACAGGAGAAAACATGGTTTTTCTACACAGTTAAGACTTAAGAGTCTTAAGACTTAAGAGGAGAAACAGAGGTGCTTCCTTTCCGTTGGCTTCCTTATAGAACATAACTAGCTCAGCCACTTCAAGATCAAGAATCCAGATTTTTTCAGTGTCATTAGTACCCCATTTGTTCTTCCCCGTCTCTCCATGAATCCAATCCACAATTTAGCAGCCCAACTGTACACAAAGAGAATATCACAGCTTCCCAATCAGAGATCCATGGATCACAAACCATATCTCCTAATGGTCTTGTGCCTCAGTTATCGTGGCTGACTGACAACTACTTATGTAAGGAAGCTTCTTCCAAACTCAGCCAGCCAGAAATCCTTGTCCCAAAAATCAAATTCACCAATATCATGATATTTACATTTTACAACCAACTGAATCAAGTGACAAGAAGAATAATCGTCAACTTAAGCTCATACATTGTTAAAAATAATGGCTTCCACTGTAAGTAAAGGACAAAGCTCCTAAATATTTGAAAAGCTCATAGGATTAAGTCAGACAGATAAAGGACCACATGTTGGGAGTACTCTGTCCTTTAACAACTTCCTTCACATGGGTGTTGCACTGAGAAGATGGTAATGAGTATGGATGGCCCGCCTAGATCCGAGATCCATATCCGTTTTTTTTGCGAATACTTGCCGAAAACGGATATGCGAGTCCAAAAATTTTGGAGCCGCGTCGAATAGTGGCAACTGGATCAGATCCAGAATACACATTTACCT
>SNQN01004029.1:32241-45978 GCA_008642245.1 Bassia scoparia
TACCCAATTAATTTCAGAAAAAAAAGATAAACCAAAGTCTAATACGACCAACCTCCCCAAAAAATAAATCCAACTTTTCACAGTGACAGACAAAGTCAACAGTGCGTCACCCTACCAAAACACAGTTCAGATGTGTACAATGCGCGAAATTCAAGGAACACTTCTACTGATAATTGATACCAACTAAATTCAAATTCTAACGATCAAATTAAAGCACGATATTAACTAATACCGCGAGCAATTTAATAGCCAACAATTTCTTTCCTAATTAAAATGCCAGCAAAATAATGCCTGATCATTTCTTCAACAGCCAGCAGATCCACGAGAAAATACCCAATTTGCGCTTCCTGAGATTCGAAACCCACGAAACACCATCAATCACGGCAAGATTCAGAACCCGAATTAGAATCCCTTTAGCATCATACACCATCAGAATTAAATCTTCTTCATCATCATTCATCTCATCATCATTCTGTTCTTCACTTGACCACTTGAGAACAAGCTCGAGCTTTTCTTCTCCTCTTACCGGCAATGGGCAGTCCTCCTCCTCTTCATCGGAATTAGGTTAGGGTTCCGGCGAGGGATCGCGGACTCCGGCGGAGACATTAGGTAGGTTTTTGAATTTTGGAATTAGGTTTCTTATGCGAATTTCTGCTTCTGATTTTTTGGAGCTGTTGTGTTGCTCCGTTAATGCGTTTCTCGAAGATCTAAGACGAGAAGAGACCTTTCTTCTTCTTCCTTTCTTCTCCACTATCTTACCCATTTTTTTTTAATTATTTTTTTCTTTGGAGGGGTTTGCTTTTTTGGGGTTATTCTTTTTTGAGCTGCTGTTGTCTGTTTGGTCGTGGACCCGCTCTCACCTCAGCTCATCTCACCTCACCCACCTCACTCAGCCTTCTCTCTCTATACTTTCTCTCTCTCGGGTTTCTCTCTCTATACAAAGCAAAGGAAAGGGTTTTGGAGGTGATTATTTCATTGAAGACGTCTTTTTTTTTAAAAAAAATGAAATAATTGTATTGGATAGAGAGTTTGTCACGTGATGCCCTAATGTATTCACTAATTCGAGGCTTCAAGTACCAGTGCGTTCTCTTAGAGTTCAAAAACACTTGAGAAGCAGAGACTACTTAGATAAGATTGTCAATTTGTTATGAAACTGATTATTGACATTGAAATAATTGAATTAACTGAACTGTAACTGAATTTAACTGAATAATAATAGTAAAACTGAACTGAACTGAACAAAACTGAAATGAGATTAACTATCACATAAAACTGAAACTAAAAATTAACTGAATTGAATTAACTGAAACTGAGACTAACGAATTCGAGATTAATGCAACATTGATCTTAACTGAACTGTAAGCAACTGAAAACTGTAATCAATGAATCTGAACTTAACCGAACATGCAGTCAACTGATGAAGAAACATAACGAAATAATTGAAACTGAAATTAATTGAACGAAACAGAAATTGAATTAAACTGAATAAACTAGATAGTTAATTAAACAAACTATTTCCAATCTTAATAAATTAATTTAACATTAATTATTTCTATTTTGTACAAATTAATTTGTAAAAATTATGGGATCAATTGAAAATACTGACTCAGAAGATAAAAATGGTATGCGGAGTACTTTTGATGACATGACATAGCTTCCCTCCAATGTTAAATTGCAATTTCCCTCAACTTTCTAAAGACATGCAAGGCATCCACAATGTTGTCACAATCAACATATACAATCCTCCCATAACAACCTCCTCACAACAAATAGTTTCAATCCTTTAAGGTTTGTTGGGGACCCATATTTTATTTCCTTTATCTTTTTAACTTTTACCCTAACTTTATTTTATTCCCTTTTTTATTAAACCCTCATAACCCCACCTTAAATTCCACCTCATCTATACAACTCCTCTTAACAATTCAAACCCCTCCCCAACTTTCAACCCCTCAATTCCCCACAATAAGAATTTGTTTCAATCCTTACACATATCTACAACCCCCTTCATTGATTGTTAGGGCATTCCAATAGTTCAACATAAGAGTTTGAACTCTTGCCACCATCACCTCACACAAATTGCTCCGATAAAACAAACTCTCACCAACAATAGTTTCAAAACCTTTTTAGGTTTCGGTGGACCCAAAAATTTATTTCCTTTTTTCTTAACTTTTTACCTAGTTATTTTATTTCATTTTTTACACCACTATACCTCACCTAAATTTCACCTACTTATACAAACTCTTTCTCAAATTTAAACCCTCTCAACTTTCAAAATCCCTCAATAACCCGAACCAATAGAGGTTTGATTTTCCAACCTACACCTCACCTACAACCCTCTTACAAACCCATTATGTCATTGCCCTTAGGCATGGTTGGTGACTGACATTAGTTTTTCTTATGATTAGTTAGGCTTGATCATTGACATTGACATTATTGATTTACCTTATTTTTGTCGGTAGGTTTATATTAAGAAATACTAGATTTTTCATGTTAGTTATTTTATCATTGAGTTGACATTTATTTAGTTTTTAAAAGTTCAATGTATCCATGAGTTTAATCGGTTTGCTAATTTATTATGTGTTGCATTTACTACTTGGGAAAATTAGAGATAATGTTATTTAGATTTATTGTTGATAACTAAGATAGAGTTTGTTAATTAAACTAAATTGTCACAAAACAAAACCTGATGTAAGGAATCCACCTCCAAAACATTGCTTCAACGACACTATAAACTTAGTGTTAAGAAATCACCTCCATCATGTCTCATCGTGGATACATTGATGATTACAGCATATGAACCAACCACATTAAGATTTTAACCTAATTGGAACATAATTTGTAAAAACGGACATCACTTGATCTGAAGGAAATTTCCTGAAACGTTACCAAACAAGTCCGAGCCTAACGATTTTGATTACTGGAATGAAATGAACTTCCTTTAAACAAAATCGAGTCGAACTGAAACAGAACGATAACAGTCGAACCCACTTCACCGAACAGAACTGGACAGGATCTCATTATCTGAATGGATTCATTTGTTACCAATGAAACTGACTGAACCGAAACTAAATATTGGATCAATTGAACTGAACTGAATGATACAAACAAAATTAATTGAATCACATTAACTAAATTAAACTGAATCGATACCAACCAACACTAGACTGAATCACGATTCAACCTGAATTGAGCTAAACCAATACCAACTAAAGCTAAATTGAATTGGATTCGGTTCAACGCAAATTGATCTAAATGTTATCAACTCGAAACTGAAACTGACTTCTAATTTTACACTTCATTGAGCTGAAATGTATAACTGACCGTTTCAATCGCCCAAAACTTACTGACTGAACTGAACTTTTTCAAACTAAATTGAACTGAACTGTTACCACTAAGCGTTAACTGAATTGAATGTCTTAACTGAATTACTGGCGAGTTTGGGTCCAACCATACTAAATTGTTGGATCTGAATTGACAGGCCTAGTAGAGACTCTACACTTCTAAAGCACTTGTATTCTGTCAAATTTAACCTCAGTAAGTTAACTAATGTTAGTTTTTAAAGTAGTTAACTTATCGAATAAAGTTTCGTGTTAATTGGATTGGGCGTGTCGGTCCGAAATTATATTAATGGTTCCAAACAAATTAATTTTATAATTTAGTGGGTCAATTATTGAATATTTAGAAGAAAAATTTGCAAAAAACCTAAATTTATTATTAGAATTGTATAATTTTTAGTTTTATGGGTCAAAGGACCCCACTTCTTGCAAATATAGCTTCGCTCCTGGATTTGGGGAGTGCTACTTAAAACAATAGTGAAAATTGGCAATGGTAGATATGAGTTTTTACGAAATCTTGAATGGTAATATGAGTTTCTTTTAATCTCAATACAAGCATGTGTTTTATAAATTTCAATGTAACCTTAATTTGTTTATGTATCCTTAACAAGCGTTAAATATTAACATAGTTAAAAATTTACAAATTACAAAAATAAAGACTTCAGTATGTTAGAAATTGAACAGAGGAGCTCACGGATATTCACTCCAAGGCACGAATACTCGCTTTTCTTTTAACTTAATTCACCTCTAGGATCACTGGGTTACACAGATAACTAATTGAGATACAATGGAGAGAGCAATCACTTTGATGATCTTCAAAGTGAAATTAAGTAAAGAACATGTTAACGACCATCTCAACCAAAAATTTAGCTAATTGATTGAGGCCTCAGAAATATAATATATACTATGTCACCCCCCCTCTTCACATGAAAGCCCTTTGGCTTGAAATGTGATGCAGCACAGACAACACCATCCTGGCGCCCCCAAATAATTCCACTTAGAAGGAGAGGAAGAGAGATTCGAACCCGTGACCTCTGAGTCACGTTAGCCCTGATAACCATGTTAAATTGGTAGGCCAAGCACAAGCCAACAAAGGAGAACATAGACAAACTAAGCCCAACGGAATTCCATCTAAACCATGTGTATAGGTGGAGGTAACCAATTGACTTCTTTGTTGATCATTCTCCTAATCATTCTTTCGTGTAAGACACATGTGAGTTACTCTCCTTAACACTTTCCCTCACATGTTGCCACATAGAGATGTAATGAGTATGGACCCGCACTAGATCCGCAGATTCCATTCCGTTTTTTGCGAATACCGCCGAAAACGGATATGATCCAAAAATTTTGGACCCGTCAATTGCAAACTGATCCAGATTCCAGATCCATTTACTTTTTTTAAATGATTATAGTTTTATTTTACTAATATTTAGTGGGCTAAATAGAAGAATTAATTAGAACTTAAATTACCCATTTCCCATCCTCTTACTACATAACAAAAATAAATCCGACAAAAAGTGTATTCTTTGATTAGTAATAATGTCGTTATTTTCTTTCACTTTACATTAAAGTTTAACATGCCAAGTAATATGTTATATTATCGTTCTTATATTACCGATAATAATATTCAAATTCAAGTTAGTAATTCTATGATTTAATTCAAATCAAGTTAATTCTTCTAATGTACTCTCCGGAGGAACTTGTCGGATATGGATATGGATCCTTAAAAAAAATTACGTACGGACAGATATGGATCCTTCATCTCAAAAACGGTTGGATCCAATAGGAACCGATTTAGATTCCTACTTGTTGTCTCACTATGTGCCACTTTAAATATACAAGAATGGATAATCACAAAACCGCTACACGAGCTTTAACAAGCCCCTCCTTGGGGTCCCCTACTTGGACAATAACTGTTGGGCTACATTGCTCCAAACAGACAAACAACACCTTCCATCTGCAATCAATGGTCGTTTGGGCCCACCTTATCATTTGATGGGCAGAATTCGTCCCTCCTGATTACCATGGCCACCTTTATGTGAATTATGTAATAACACTCAAAGAAAAAGTTTGCAAGAAATTTCAGAGAGAAAGCGAGTAACAAACAAGAAAGTTTAAGTTTTCTTATGTACTTAGCAATGAATCAAGTGCAGTATTTATAGGGCATTTAGAGGAAATTCAAATAGTCAAATTTGAAGTTGTTAAACCCACACAATTTAATGCTTAATCAAGGGAATCAATTGGTTTATGTGATCAAAATCACTTATTCTCAAATCAATTGAATCAACGACTCCATTATATTAAAACCCATCATAATACTGCATTAACAGCTCCCAACAGAACAATATCAATGGACAAAAGAACAAAATTGAATCGCAAAATACAACAACGAGCAGAGGTTCGAATTGCGCGACTCACGATTTCATGCTCAGCGCGCATTTTCGCCTCAGCCTCGAATGCGCGAGGCCGCATTTCACCCTCGAGCGCACACTTGCTAAAACTATATCGTTTATTCCCAATTTCCAACCCCTATTTCCATGTTGTTCTACAAATATACCTCCAAATATCCATTTGCTCATAATCTTATTAAGAAATGTTACCCCCACTACCCTCATTTCCCCTTATTTATTTTTATTTTTGTATTTATTTCACTAACCCTATAAAAAATCATCTAATCATTCATCATCATAATTTAATCACAATCACTATTAGTCTTATAAAAAATTTAAAAAAGTCATTCACAGGCCCCAACAACCACCTGACCCCCAATCAGCAATCGAAAAATAGGGTGTTCAAATCGGATTATACGATCCGTTACCGATCACCCGAAAACAACAAATATAATAATACATAAGAAGATAAACATACAAAAATATATATACACAATCTGAATACATACAACAAAATATATAAAATAAGAACAAATCAAAACAACAAAAAAAAAATTCGAATGAAAATAAATAATAATATAATAAAATACTAATATAAATTACATTATATATATATAATATACACATAAATAATATATATATAATAATAAAATATAAAATACAAAGAAAAATAATTAAAAGAAAAGAAATAATACACCAGAAAGATGACAAAAAATAAAACAATAGATACACAAAAATCAAATGATATAAGAAAAAATTAATAAATAAAAACACAGAAAAAAAATAAACACAAAAAAAATAAACAATAAAATAAAATCAGAAAAAACATTATAACAAAAAGAATCCAGAAAAATCCAGATTAATTATGAAGAAACAAAGACAGAAGAAAAATCACAGAATACAAGAAGAAAAATATATAAATAAAATTAAGAGAAACACAAAAAAAAAAAAAAAAAAAAAAAAAAAAAAAAAAAAAAAAAAAAAAAAAAAAAAAAAAAAAAAAAAAAAAAAAAAAAAAACCATACACAAGCCAACACCCAATATATGAAATACAGACAACTCACCATCAACCATCATCTCTTATGCAAGACACCAAAAAAAAACCACCGCCACTCGACACCATGCCCCTCTGCTCCACCTCCAACCAAACACCGAACCCCCACGACTCCTCTTCGCCACTAGCACGACCCCACACCACCCCTCGCTCCACCCTCTTCCACCACTGAAATTGAATAATTTTCCACGACCACACCTTTAATCTAAGTTTCTTGAAAGCAATTTTGTTCGATTGTGTTCGTGGTAAGGTGAATTGTGGTTCTATGTGCAAAGTGGGTGGTGAGTTTTTTGTGCAGCTACGGGCGAGCAATTTTGGGTTGTGGGATTGGTGACGATTGTAATAATTAACCATGGGTTAAACTACTCACCTTTAAACGAAATGTTTAACATAACGAAAATAGCAATTAGGTTACTGTTGGGAATGGATAAAAACACATGCTAAATAAATTAGGGTTAAAAAACTCATAACCTAGCATTGAAAATATGTAAAAACCATATCTATCATTTGAAATTTTACCAAAACAATTAAGATGCTCTTGTATCGGAGTCGAACCAAAGTATCGTACAATGAAGCAACTTATTACCGATAAAGTTATATATGTACATTTTATTATGTATATGGATTGTGATCCGTTGAGGAGAAAAAAGTATAGTATCATGGTATACATCATGAAACATCAATTTTACAAATTTAGGCGACCAAAGCATCATAAACCATTGGAAAGAACGGAATAAATTTTGAGCTGCGAACGATATGAAACGCTTCCTTCGATTCGGTTGTTTTTACGTTTGTAGAATGCCCGTCATTAGGAATTGGTTATTGGAAATTATGTAGTTTATTGGAAAGTGTATTATTCTTAATTTGTTTAAGTGTGTGCTAATAAATTAAAGTAAATCTTTTTATATTTAAATGACAGGGGATGAGAAAGTTTGGTGGAAATCAGAATGATGATAAGATAAGTAGTAATATTAATTATTTAGAGGTAAAAGTAACATTAATGGTAAAAAGGTAAAGTACGGAGTTATGAAAAATGAAATGTAAAAGAAAAAAAGGGACACAAAAAAAGAAACGCAAAAAACAAACTTAATTGAACGAGGAGTACAATATTAGAGTTAATATATATATGCATGAGTCATACACAATTTTGGAATCTTTAATGCCTAAAATTCGAGCAGAGAGGAAAATATTTCTCCATTTTTTTTGTTCGATCCAAACAAATCGAGTATTGGGCGTTGTCCCACCATATATGAAAAATTATGAAATGTCCAATATCACATATGTGAATGCTAATATGTTCATTCTGAAACACTCACGTAAAAACTATTCTTTCTTTTGCTCTTATTTTCCTTCACTAGAAATTAAATAACCTTATTGCTTTGTTTTAGAGGGTCCTCAGGTTTAAAGCCCAAACCATGAACTCGTGTTCTTTTTCTGGGGCCCTTTGACGTTGATCGTCCAACACTCCAACATAGTTTACGACAGTGCTCTTCAAGTAGTTATTAGTCAAAGTTATAGCTGACTTTCTTGAAATATTCCTTTGAGGTTTCATTGGACGAAACCTTTTAATACAATACTAAAAATGAAAGTTAAATTAATGAATTAACAAATGTTTTTCTTTACTATTTTAAGAAATCATGTTTATGGAAAAAAATCCTTGTTAATTCTCTTTATGTTAGAGTCCACTTTCTCTCTACAAACTATTTCTTGCCTAAGGTTAATTTACCATGGGTGGATGTTTTTTATTGATGCTTGTGGAGACATGAGATCTAATAAACACTAATTAACTTCATTATTGTTTACTGTATGTAAGTTATCCTTCAATACATTTCAATCAAGCAAAAAACAAGCAAAACAAACAAATTCACGAAAAAAATTAACTCGAACGCACAATACAGTTTTTTTTTAAAAATAGAATTTATAAAAAAAAGAAAAGAGAAAAGAGGGGAAGAAATGATAGTATCGACTTTTAGGAACCACAATTGCAAACAATAGGAATACAAATATGAAAGTAGAAGAAGAGAATTAAATTTAAAATACCAAGAGTTTTTCTTTAGTATACCAAAAAGTTGAAAGAGTACAATTGAAAAATTCCATTAAAAACATATTTATGGGTGAGAACATTAGAGTTTATCTATTGTATTATTAAGTTGGGAGAATACTGCTAAGTAGAGATGATGAAGAACTCAATAACTACTCGTAACAATTAAATAGTAATGACACATGGGTCCAAGCAAAAAATTTAGCCATCTAGGTTCCATAAAAGATGTTGTTTAATATGATAGATATCAGATAATTGTATATGGCATGATATATTTTTAGGAGTTTTATTTCCTTGATTACATATATATATGGCTTTTTGATCAATATGAAGGTAAGCGTTTTTCTCCACAATTTTCTTGAGTTTAACATGTATCACAACTCTCGTAAATAGAGAATTAATTTTTTTACGATCCGTTTCTTGCCTCTTAATGGCTTCCGCATTGTGAGATTAAGGCTTCACGTTCTTTTTTTTATTTTATTTTTAATTGTTCACGATTTTTAGTCATGATGATTTCTTTTCATTCAACGGGTTTGGTCTGCATTATTACTCACGCAAAAGTCAACATCCCAACACCTGACTAATCATCATTCGATCATCCTCAAGATTAATTTATCATCATCTCCTCTGTTTGTTCTTAATAATTTTCATCATCATCCTCTCGATTCAATTTGTGTGCTTTGTTTCCTGTCTGTTGGATCTACTGAACGTTACAAGAGAGGGGGGGGGGGGTAATTTGTAACTTAGGCGAACTTAAGCTTCTTTACGATTAAAACTTAGAAAGTAAAGAAACACGAGGACGCAAGTTTCTTAACACAGAACTCTCCTTACAACTTGTCAAGAGATAAAAACTGTGACCTCATTACCACACAGGATTTCTTCTTGATTTATTTGGATACAACACCTAAATAAATCAAGACTCTTTTAAGTTCCTCTCGAACTGGAAGCCTCTCAATCACCCCTCTGTTGATCGAGATCAACTCTGCAAGCTCCACTCTCTTACAAGCCTCTCTGGATGAACTCTGCACCCAAAGCCCCTTTGAGATACAAACACTCAAAGTCCTCTTCATTAACAACTCTACTTGAAGCAATTACACTCGATTGTAAACTAAACTGATTTGGCACTTCATGTGTTAAATGACATCAATTTCTTTTGTTTGCTCAGTGTCTTAAAACAAGTTCTCTTTTCTGCTATTTATAGATGAATTTTGTGCGTGGAGTAGCATTATGGTCCACTATGCATTACTCCTACTTGTAGGAGAATAGTGCCTTAGTGAACTTGACATGCAAGATCCACACCCCACGTCCTCAATATACCAGTTTATTATAGCCGTTCCTTTAATTTTCTCAACTGTTTTATCCTGACTAATCACGTTTACTGCTTCCTTAATTTCTCAAAGACCAGGTTGAAAGATATATTTCCAAATCTTCTTTTTTCAATCCGTTATACATGCATAAGAGTATAAAATCATTATTTCATAAATTAACTTTAACCAAGATAAAAACTGGTAAATAAGTTTTAAAAGAATTTTATTCAGAAACTTAATTTATTAAGATTTATTTATTCATTAAAGCTATCTTTTTAATATCAACCTTAATTTATGTCTATAATAAAATTAACTTAATTAACTCTAATTATATATCTTATTTTATTGAGGCAAACCTTCACACATTTAATGCCAAATTTACAAATAAACCTAAAACATAAATCCTAATTTATTATACCTGATGAATCACCAGTAGATCTCGATCTTAACGTTCTTCAAGGGACTCGAGTTCCTTGCTTCTGAGTTCTTCCATGAACTCTTCAAATCTCAAAGCCACAAGAAACTCCCTTTCCTCCTTGGATTGATCCTTACCCGTTAAGCCTTTTAAAAAACTTATTTCCTGTAAAATCACATATCTAACACACACATTATATACATACACATGAGTTTGCTTTTTGTTGTTGCTTCATCATCAAAACTAGGGTTCAACAATATTCCCCCCTTTGATGAATGAAAAACAAGCAACTCCATAATCGATTAATCCGTTACATAGTAAATGTTTAGTTAATTTTACCAATAAGTACAGGACTATAAAGTAAAAATTCTTTCTGATAATTTAATTACCTTATAATTACTTGGCATTAACTTGATCATTAACTGTTTGTATTTTCCTATAGAGGTTTTGCTCCTTCTTCCCCCTTTTGCTTTCATAAAAAAAGACACAGACCAAGCAATAGACATCTCATAGCAACAACACCAATAGATAGTGTATTGGTAGTACCTTTTCAATACATATAAATCAAGTATGCAAATTAGTTCATCAAAGCAATCAGAGCAAGATTCAAAATGTGAAAGCCCAGAAGATAGTTATTACAATCGAAATTATTTAAATACCCTGTTTTAAAGATAGTAGCCAAAAACAACAGAAGCCAAAATATCAGTACGACCAGGATGTAATTGTTCATTCGTATAGGCTGATATTAATTATATATATATAAAATGATTAGGGAGGGGAGACTTCAGGCGCGCATTAGGTCAACAACTCCAAACTCACACAGAACATCATCCAATTTTTTTTTTTTTTTTCACTTCTGGGCGTCAAATGTCCCTCCTGTCTCTGGTGAGCTTTGGTTGAGCTTCATTCAGTCCTCTGGTCACCTTGGTGGAGACAGCTCAAGCTTGCCAACCTCAGGCCTCAGTTTGTTGAATCGAGTCAGAACCCATATCCATCTGCTGTGCCAAATTCTTGAACTGAGGCTTTTGATGGACTTAAGTTCCCCCCATTATGATAGAGGACTAAGCCACTAACCCTTGTCCAGATCTGAGCTAAGGTCTTGCCTCAGAAGTTCCTTTGCTGCAAAAGAATTTTAGGCTCAGCTTCTTGGACTTTTTTCCTTTCATCATCTCCAAAGTGAGCTGTCACAATCGACTCCTTCTTAGCAAGTCTCTAGAAACTCTTTCCACCCCTTCTCCCAAACCTTCCTCGACTCCCTCTTCTACCACAGACTATGACAGGTTCAGCTCTTCCTCTCCTTTCCTTTTGTTTCTTCCAAACATTTCGCTTATCAACCTCCTGTTTTCACTCTTCTTTTTCAGGATTCCTTACTCCTCGTCATCACGATCATCCTGCTCCTCATCCTCAGTCTCTATGAAACAGCACTAACATTTTTCACACACGTCCCAACCTTACAGTACTAGTTTATGAAATGTTAGTCTGACATGTTAGACTCCTTGTCAGGCTTAATGCTAAAGCTTCAAAGAATCATCAGAAGGTTTGCAATAGCCAATTTTGAATCCATTTTCAATACAGTGAGTGAGGTGTTATAACCATCAAGGAAGGAAATTTGATTTGAATTTTGTTTTTCTAACATCATAAAGCGTCAGGTGATTGGGGCCCCATTCTGTGCTGAGTTCTTGGAATAATTAGAACGAAAAATAAGGTGAAACATTTGACTTTTGAAATTGGTGAGAAGTTTTTGTGGTTTGTTTTTCATGCATCTTTATTTTCCTCCAATAGGATTTCTACCAATCTGATCAATGCAACCATCATTATAGATTTCCTACCTTAGTATCTATACTTTCTTTCTTTTCCGTCATACCATCCCTTAAAAATAGTCACTAATCCCTTCTTACGAATCCTAAAAGCCTCACTTAAATCTCTAGCCCCAAATTTAATTTTTCTGGTTCCAATTCTTTAGCAGTAATGAATTCCGATTCTCGATGATTAAAAGTTTCCAGTAAAGTTATCTATGATAGGGTAAGACATTAAGTGTTCTTATACAGACACCAAACAGGATCACTCCACCCCTCGAAATTCTAGAATGTCAAGGAGTTGAGTAAACTTACTTGCTTCGCACCAGTCATATTCACAGGCAATAACCCATCATGTCAGATTCGAGCATCTTGCCTCGATACAAGTGCCGACAAAAGGAACTTGCCCTCCATTGAATTAGGATCCCGAGTTCCTCCCAGTCATCTTCAATTTCACTCAATTTCATTTCTTTGAAGCTTCTCCATCAGTGTGTTTGGCCATTTGAGATGCTGAGGGGTGGTGGAAATGTCATGGGTGATATGAGAATTTGTGAGAAATTTTAGGGATTTGAGTGAAGTGAGAGCATGAATAGTATGAGTTCTGATTTTGCATGCATATAATGAGGTGAAAAGAGGGTTATCTCTCTCTAAAAAAAATCCAAACTTTCACCAGGTGACAGACAAAGTCAAAGTGCGTCACCCTCACTCAAAACACAGTTCAAATTAAAATGCGCGAAATTCAAGGAACACTTCTACTAGTAATTGAGTACCAACTAATTTTCAAATTCTAACGATCAAATTAAAGCACGATATTAACTAATACCCGCGCAATTTAATACCCAACAATTCTTCCTAAATTAAAATGCCAGCAAAATAATGACCTTATCATTCTCATCAACAGCAGCAGATCCACGAGAAATTGACCCAATTTTGCGCTTCCTGAGATTCGAACCCGACGAAACACCATCATCACGGCAAGATTCAGAACCCGAATTAGAATTCCCTTTAGCATCATCACCATCAGAATTAAGCTCTTCATCATCATCATCATCATCATCATTCTGTTCTTCACTGGACACTTTGAGAACAAGCTCGAGCTTCTTCTCTCTCCTCTTACCGGCAGTGGGCAGCTCCTCCTCCTCTTCATCGGAATTAGGGTTAGGGTTCCGGCGAGTGGATCGGCGGACTCCGGCGGAGGAATTAGGGCTAGGGTTTTGAATTTTGGAATTAGGGATTTTCTTATTGCGGAATTTCTGCTTCTGGATTTTTTGGAGCTGTTGTTGTTGCTCCTTTAAAGTGCGTTTCTGAAGATCTAAGAGAGAAGGACGACCTTTCTTCTTCTTCCTCTTCTTCTCCACTATCTTACCCATTTTTTTTAATTTATTTTTTTCTTTTTTGG
>SNQN01004030.1:10829-39370 GCA_008642245.1 Bassia scoparia
GCTCTCTCTCTCTCTCTCCCCTCGCTCATTTCCTTCTCGCTTTCTGCTCCTTCTTCTCTCTTCTTTCACATCCCTCTCCCAAGCAATTGTCGCAATAGTGCACAACCCCCTCTCCCTTACAACCGCCGCGACATCCCGCGACTACCACGTGCACCAATACATGACCACAATGTGGAGGTATGTATTCGGTTAATTTTTCAATTTACCCGATYTTTGGGGTTTTATTTTTTAGATCTATTTTTCTCCTCTTTTGGAGTTTTTTTCAATATAGTTTAGGTTTCTTAACTTTATTTTCTTTGGCTTTAGTCAATTATTTTGGGGTTTTTTTATTTTATATTTATTAATCATGTTTTGGGTTTTTTCCCAATTTTGGTTCTTCTTTATCTAGGGTTTTTACAAAAAAGGCAAGTAACCATCATCTGTTTTTAAGCTGACGGTAAATGTCATCTATACTTCAAAACGGTCAGTAAATCGATTGAAGACGATCAGCAATTAGTGATTTACCGTTCGATTGATTCCTAACCATTAATGGTTGGTAATAATTTTATCGACTGTCCTCGCGTTTTRACTAACCGTTTTAATTTTATTTTGAACAGTCGRTAAAACCTTTTTGTAGTTGTTGGTCTATGACTCGATAATCAATCAAGAAAGTGGATTAGAATAACTTGGTTTTTTTCGGAAGAAAGTATTAACAGGGTCAACTTCAATTGGGCATATCTCTCAAACCGCTTATCATTTTGAGGTGATTCAAGTTTGGGGTGAAATCTTGTTTAAAGCACTTTCCAATGGTAGGCYATATTCTTGTTTTGGTGTAGTAACGAAGAAGTTATAGCCGTTACAAGTGGAGACGTCTGGACTATCGTATACAGGGCAACACGTCTGTGTCACTAGTGACACGTCCGCGGTGTCTTGGATCAGAATTTCGTGAATACTACCTGATGCTTTTGTCTTGCTCAACACGTCCGTGTTGGTCTTGAATCTCTGTTTTAGATTGTCGGGGGTATAAATACCCTTTGAGATTCATTTGTTAGATCATCCACAAATACAAACACATAGTTAGAGACACTCAAAGCTAGGGTTCTAGAAGTGATTCTTCCTTGTATAATTCTTGTGCTTGTGAGTGGAATTAGTGAGATATTTTCTCTTGTAAACACTAAATGTAATCAATACAACAAAGCTCCTTGTTTGGATGGGTTTTATAGTCCTCAAGTGATTTGCTTGAAGGATTTTCCCATCTCTCAAATCTTTGTTTCTTTACTATTTGCTTGCTATTTCTTACTTCATTAACCCCATTATCAACGAATTGGTCTAAAAAATTTGTATCAAGAGCTAAGTTGACATCCTTGGAAATTAGGGTTTGTTTGGTTGATTGAAAATTGGTGTTTTTTGTTGAAGGATTTTGCCATGTTCAAAGTTTGAAATTTAGAAGTTTGATAGGTCTATCAACTTTKGATTATGGAAGTTGAAGATGAATGCTATTTTGGTGCAAAATGTCTTGGATGAGGCAATGATTTGAATTTCAAAGAAACCCTCATCGATGTCAAATGAGGATTTTCTCAAGATGGACAAGAAGGCTCTCACCTTGATTCAATTGAGCCTCTCTAATGAAGTGTTGAGGGAGGTTGCGAAGGAGRCAACAACGGCGGGGKTGTGGTTGATGTTTGAATCGCTCTACATGACAAAATCGATCACCAATCGACTTTTTTTGTAGAGCAAACTGCATGACCTCAAACTTGAAGAAGGTAAATCCTTGAAATCTCATCTTGATGAGTTTGTTTCTATTGTTATGGACTTGCATAATATAGATGTTAAGCTAGATGACGAGGATTTGGCTATAYGTTTGTTGTGTTTATTACCTTCGGATTACAAACACTTTAGGGAGACGGTATTGTATGGTAGAGATGAATTGTCACTTGAAGATGTTAGGAGTGCTTTGTTACAAAGGGAGCGGATTGTTCTGCTGCGAATTGTCACACCTACACATTCGCAACATAACAATCAAATAAAGACATCCATCCTTGGTACTCAATCAAATCCTTATATTCAGAAAGAGCAGGCACATCAAAATAACCAACCTCAACTCGACATCCAGATAACACTACTCTAGCACCTAAGTCAGTAGAAACAGTGATTGGAGATTCGTACCACTCCTTTACAAGAGAGTGTGGTTTGGCTGCTGTTGCTTTTCTCTTATTTCCCTCTCAGAACAGTTGATTGTTCTCTTCTTCTTCTTTACTCATTCTTTACTGCAGAACGAAGTCTCCTCTTGACTGAGATGTCCACGTAGGTAACCTCCTTTTGACAGTAATTTCTACCTCTCATCACAGCAACACCTTCTTCGAATCTTGATTTAAATCCTTTTGTTCTTATGCATGTTCCCCTAAGAGCTTGCTGGTTCCTTGATAGTGGTAACAACAGTCTCAGCTTGGATTTGCATGAGCACTATTTCTTTTGAACTGAGTTTGGACTTTTTGGTGGTGATGGTGTTTACTGTAGTGGATTTGGGTTAGCTTTGTGGGGAGTGGAGTATTTCGAAGAATTTTAGTGGTAGTTAACTGGTATGTCTCGGGTTGTTTAGGATAGGGTTACTCCAATGACCCTCTATGATTGTGAGAATCACTGGATTGACCTTCCCTCTTTCCTAGCACTGGTGTTTGATTTTCTTCCCAAAATTTCTTGTGATCGACGATGAAGATGAACAGTAACCGATGAACAGTGTTTGAATTTTGAATTGATTGTTCAAAAAACAGAGCACTTTGAAGAGAGAGAGTATACATGATTGAATTTTTGTGAGCTGCACAAAAGGGTTAGCACAAGGTATATATAGAGAATTATATCATCAATGAAGCAAGAGGGTAAAAAATAGCCGGTTGAGCCAAAGAGTAACGACTCAATTTCAAAATCAAATTTGCAATGATCACATTCCTTAAATATCTCAACCAACTCGAATTTTGGCATGTGTAATATATGCCTTGATCATCAAGCCAAAAAAAACTGAAGTAGGATATATTTCTTTCCAAAAAGATAAATACCCTAAGTAATTTTCCAAAAGATATAAAAATTTCAATCGAAAAACATATCAAAGCTGGTCTGCTGTTTCCCCTTGCTAGTACCTGTACAAAACCATTTCATTCTGTTTCTGTGAATTAAGATTCAACTGACTGCTTTCTTGCAACAATGGCTTTCAACCTTTTTGAGGAATCAAACCAYTTACACAACACCTGAAGAATTTCGACATAGGTATATACACACACAATACAAGAGAAATATTTCTAGCCAATCATTGAGGGAAAAGTATAGAAGCCATAACACCAAAACCTACTAAACCTATGACACAAAAATTAACCTAAAACTTAACTAAGCCTAAAAGAACTSTTAATCTACAAAAAGACTCACGACACAGAGGTTTTGTGAAGATGTCTGCAATTTGATCCTCACTTTTACAGGACACAACATCTCCACTAAACCTTTCTCAACATTATCTCTTAAAAAGTGGTGTCTAATCTCAATGTGTTKGGTTTTGGAGTGCTGAACTGGGTTCTTAGAAAAGTTTATAGCACTTGTGTTCTCACAAAAGATTGGAACACTATTGTATACAACACCAAAATCTTTCACCTAGTTCCTTATCCACAACAGTTGAGAACAGCATGAAGCTGCAGCAATGTATTCCGATTCAGCTGTGGATAAGGCCACTGAATTCTGTTTCTTAGAAACCCAAGATATTAGACAAGAGCTAAGAAAATGTGTCATACCTGATGTGCTCTTTTTATCAACAAGGTAACCAGCATAATCTGCATCTGTGTATCCTATAAGATCAATTGAACTACCTTTAGGATACCACAAGCACAGATATGTTGTTCCCACAAGATACCTAAGTATCCTTCTAACAGCCTTCAAGTGAGATTCCTTTGGATTACTTTGAAACCTAGCACACAAGCCAAGAGAWAACACAATATCAGATCTACCAGCTGTTAGATAAAGTAGGGACCCAATCATCCCTCTATACAGTGAGGCTTCAACATTTGTTCCCCTCAAATCAACATCAAGTTTTGTAGATGTAGGAATAGGTGTATCATAAGCCTTGCTGTTCTCCATGCCAAACTTTTTCAGCAACTCTTTCAAGTACTTTTGCTGATGGATCATGATCCCATCAGCTGTTGTAGGACGTGGGYCGCGCCCTCCGTGTATAGCGGGCGCGCGGCTTGGTACTACATCGAGGTGCTTTGCGTGGGCTTGAGCCACGGATCCCGCACGTGAGTGCGTTGGGGTAGTGTTGTCGAGTAAGGGGAGTCGCCACCGTGCCTAGAAAGGTTATTCACGGACGCCCGAAACGTTGGTGCCAAATCAATGGCCCCACGTCCAATCAAGTAACCAGTCGTGGGTTCGGGGACATGGTACGAATCAGATCTGTAACCCAATTCGCCCGCATGTAGCGGCCTCTACTCGGTCTCATTGTAATTCCATTAAACACGATTTATTGGATGCACACAACTTACATTTTTTAGCACCTTAGAAGCGTTCTAACCCTAAAGATTACTATGAAAGTATGTTTCTATTATGCACAAGAGACTACCTAACCTAGAAATTGTGACCACTTTGTATTAATCATGTTAAAACGGTGCCTAAAAGCCGGTTATCCATAATTATCTGACTTTAAAGTGATTCACATAATTTCCGGTCTTTGTTTAGCAAAATATATACAAATTATATAACAATGACAATATGAAGTATATGAACTTCAAAATATATATACAAACTCGTCTTACCCTAAATCTGCAAACAAAACAAAGGTTAGTTTGTAAAACGAATCGAAACGAATCTTCCGCCTTGAATCGCTATATAAAAACAAAGAAAACAAATGTTAGTTCATGATGAAAAACGAGCGCAATGAATCTTTCGCCTTGAATCGCTATACAAGAATAAGAAATTGTTAGTATTGACAAGTGATGATAATAATGAAAATGAAATACAAAGAACGAAAAACAAAACAATGAAAACATTGAAAACATTATGGAAAACCTACATATTTACATGGAACGATTCAAAGTCGGTTTCTACATTGTATAAGTTACATTAAAACTCATAATAATGGTTAATCAAATTAAAAGAAAGTGAGAGAGAATTATTGGTGAGTAATCTCAGAATTCAACCTTGTTTTCGCTTGTTGATTCGAAAGAGAATCGATGCTTTGAATTCAAAAACGAATGTGTTTAGAGTGTTTGAGAGAGAGAGAGAGAGAGTAGACGTATGTCTCGGGAATTGTGTGTGTTCGGAATGAGCAAGGCAGGCACGTATTTATAGGCACGAGGGACAAAGGCACAAAACTGAGCGTATATACGCTCATTGGGAGCGTATATACGCTCATGGGGAGCGTATATACGCTCATGGTGAGCGTATATACGCTCCTTTGAGCTATATACGTTTTGCCTTAATTTCGAAGATTTTTGATTTCCTCCGATTTTATTTCGTGATTTCCCTTGATTCGACGCACCTAGACACCCTTGCTCTCCAAGCAAGGAGTTCTAGAGTGTTCTAGAAGGTTCCACGTATTTCCGGAGTATTTTTTGTGTATTTTGTATTTTTTTGGTATTTTCTGCGTATAAAAACTTATAAAAATCATAGAAAAATGTAGAAAAATCAGAAAAATAATCTAAAAATACTGGTGAGCTCAGAAAAATGTGAAGAATGCAATGAAAACTGGAAATTATGGAGATCACCAATATAAAAAATCCTAAAAATAGAAAAGAAAACCTAAAAATAGAAAATAATTAAAATAAATAAAAGAAAATGTTTTTGCCCCTTTTATTTGTCCTTTGCTCAATAGTTCCGAGTATGACATCACGTATTTCCAACTTTTGTGAGTTCAAAGCATCTTTTCTAAGTCGAAACAATCGCGAGACGCGGTATGTTTCATCACTGATTACTCTTTTGGGGAGACATTTTTAGGTGTCTACAGAAGCCCCCACTTTGACTGAGTCTGGAGAGACGATAGTCTCGTAAGACGAAAGTCAAAGTATTCGATTCGGGACGGAGAGCAACTCAAGACGTTCTGCGACCCTGAGTTACCCTTTTCGCCGGTACCTGCAAAACAAAGGTTAGTTTTACCTGTAGCCGTGTCCCGTGCGGTCTGATTTGCTTGCCTTGGAATTTTTGTTGCGGGAGCAAACTCCAAAACCCGGAAGAGTGCGCGGAACTTCTTGAGCGGGAGAAGATTCCAAAAACCCGAGAGATGCTAACGGAATTTCTGTAGCGGGAGAAATTTCCAAGACCCGAAGATGTGCTGTCGGAACTTCTGTAGCGGGAGAAGATTCCAAGACCCGAAGATGTGCTGACGGAACTTCTGTAGCGGGAGAAGATTCCAAGACCCGAAAGATGTATTTGCTTGAGATTTCTGTAGCGGGAGAAACCATAAGACCCGAAAGATGGTTGCGCTGGATTTCTGTAGCGGGAGAAATCGTAGACCCGAAAGATGCTTGTGTTGGATTTCTGTAGCGGGAGAAATCGTAGACCCGAAAGATGTTTGTGCTGGATTTCTGTAGCGGGAGAAATCGTAGACCCGAAGGATGCTTGTGTTGGATTTCTGTAGCGGGAGAAATCGTAGACCCGAACGTGCATATATGGAATTTCTGGTGCGGGAGAAAATTCCAAAACCCGAAGTGTGTAAAGGAGCTGTTGTGTGAAGAAGCCCCCACTTTGACTGAGTCTGAAGAGACGAAAGTCAAAGTATTTGATTCGGGACGGAGAGCAACTCAAGACGTTCTACGACCCTGAGTCACTTTTTTTCGCCGGTACTTGCAAAACAAAGGTTAGTTTTACCTGTAACCGCGCCCCATGCGGTTTTATGCCCTTGGAAGCGCCTGGATCCTCGGGCTACTTTCTCCCTACGGCTGACCTTGGCTTTTCAGGAGAAAATGAGGTGATGAATACCTTCGGAAGCGCCTCGTTCCTCAGGTAGCTTTTCCCTACGGCTGACCTTGGCTTTTCGGGAAAAGAAAATGATGTAGATGCCTTCCCTACGGCTGACCTTGGCTTTTCGGGAAGAAGTAATGTAAGTTCCGTCGGAAGCGCCTCGTTCCTTCGGAAAGTTCCCCTACGGCTGACCTTGGCTTTTCGGGGAGAGTTGTGATGTACATGCCTTCCCTACGGCTGACCTTGGCTTTTCGGGAAGACGTAATGTAAGTTCCGTCGGAAGCGCCTCGTTCCTTCGGAAATTTCCCCTACGGCTGACCTTGGCTTTTCGGGGAAAGTTGCGTGTAGCAACAATCGCGTATAGCGATGAATGCCGTATAGGCTGTGATATGAATTCCTTCGGAAGCGCCTCGTTCCTCAGGAAACCTTCCCTACGGCTGACCTTGGCTTTTCGGGAAGAATGTTGCATGTAGCAACAATCGCATATAGCGATGAATGCCTTATAGGCTATGAGTGATGATATGAATTCCTTCGAAAGCGCCTCGTTCCTCAGGAAACCTTCCCTACGGCTGACCTCGGCTTTTCGGGAAGAATGTTGCGTGTAGCAACAATCGCGTATAGCGATGAATGCCGTATAGGCTGTGATATGAATTCCTTCGGAAGCGCCTCGTTCCTCAGGAAACCTTCCCTACGGCTGACCTTGGCTTTTCGGGAAGAATGTTGCGTGTAGCAACAATCGCGTATAGCGATGAATGCCGTATAGGCGTGTGAAGGCAACTGCATGTAAGATGGGCCCTAGCCTCGTGTTGAGGTGGTGCAATGTGTAATGTGCAATGTAATGTGTTTGTGCAGGATGCATATGCATGATGATGTTTGTAAACTCAATGATGATGCTTATGAAATGTTTGCAATGGCTATATGTGTAATGCAAGTCTATTCTTAGATCTAATGCATGAAATGACCAAGGAAATTGACTAATGGTAAGATGCTTTTGGATTGCGGGATGGAGTCGTCTCAAGCCCCCATTCGAGCAAAGGCGATGCTTGTGATTGCAAGTGAGCCCCCAACCCATGGGGTTTGGGTGTGTGGGAAAGGCTTAGTTTGTGATGTTGATGGTTGGTTTAGTGGGTGAGCCCCCAGCTTGATGAGCTTTCGAGGTTAGGGCAATAGTTGATGGGATGGAGTAAGGTAAGGCTAGTGAATGTTGTGGAGTCATGGGTTTTGGCTTAGCTTTTTGTGGTGTAATGGTAAGGAATGAGGGATGTGATTTTGATTTGCCCAAATCAGTAACTTGAGCTGAATGCTGCATGAGGAGAGAACATGGAGGAAATGCTGCAATGCGATGCTTTGAGGAGAATGCATGATGAATGCTGCAGAGTGATAGCCTAAGGACGAGTTGAGGAGAGCCCTTTAAGGTGTATGAAAGAATAGGCTAAAGGTTCAAGAAAATACAAGGCTAAAATTTGTGACTAAGGGTAAGTAAATGGGGAATTGATGTGGTTGGCTAGATGATGTAGGTTCAAACTCGAGTCTATGTCGGGTTCTACACTAGGAATCTGTGCTCCTGACTTTAAGGGAATCAAACTATATGATGGACCTCAGAATGTTATTGAGTTATTGGGTCGGACCTCGAGAAGAGGCTTCCTACGTATCCTTACGGAATCAGACCGTCGTAGTTCTTGTTGATGATTTGGACAATGCCTCGTGTGAGAGGGCTTTTGTGGTTGTAATGTGTGGTTGTGGTTTGAGGGTTGAAAAAGGCTCGATGATCATGAAGTGACCCACGGTGCGCAGTGTGCTTTTTAGACTTTTGCTTTTTGTTTGAATTGGGCTTTGAACTTTGGATTTGCATTGGATTTTGACATTGATTTGCATTTGTGATGACTGGCATTGAACTTTGAGTTTTTGCTTTTTGCCCATTTTATTCTTCTCTTTTTTTTCTTTTGCACATGTCTTTTCCTACGCACCGTTTGGTCCAAAGGGTTAGGTCGATGTGGGTGATGAAAGAATGATAGGCTGAATGATAGTGTTTATGGCTCAAGGGGTTGCAAGGGATTTTGATTTGATGAAGGGAATGGAGGGAAGAGGTTATTTTGTGGAGCTATGAAAGAAGGCCTCTCTTGGCAATGTCCATTGAATTGTGAGGTCGATCATTAATTTGATTCCATTAAAGTTAGAAGCACAAACTATATGGAGGCTAAAGAAAATGAGAAAAAAGAACTTTTATTAAAACAAAAGAATTTATTACATAGAGGCTAATTGCAGAATTGATCCTAAACCTAATGACATAGACCCGAAATGGAAAAAGAAATGACACATAGTCTAGGGAAAGGGACTCTCCGACTCGATCCTAAAGCTAAGACTCCAACTGACTCATGTGAATTGAAGAAGATCATTCTCTATGTCCACTCCAATGTCGTAGACCTTTGCGAATGTGGTAAGGCCTCGATACTTGAGATGATCTTTGTATTCTGGCTGGAGGTTAGAAATGAAGGTCTTGACCATCTCTTCTTCAGTAGGAGCGGAGACTAGGGTGGCAGCAACTCCTCTCCATCTAGTCAGATAGGTGGTGAACCCCTCGTTCTCTCCCTGGTTGAGGATTTCAAGCTCTCGGAAGGATGTTTGGGTCTGAATGTTACCCTTGTATCTTGCCATGAATGCGTGGATGATGTCTTCCCAAGTAGCTATTTCTTTCTCAGGAAGTGAAAAGAACCACTTCTGACATATCGGTTCCAAGGAAAGGGGAAAGACCATTGGAAACAAGGCAGGGTCAATCCCTTTAAGTGCCATGGTGGTCTTAAATCCCTTTATATGGAAACGAGGGTCATCAGTTGGCTTGAACTTGGGTATGTCTTCGGCTGAGAAATCCTTTGGCAGTTTGGTTGAAAGGTTGGGGTCAAGAGGAGGTTGGTCTTGGTAGAAGGTAGGGTCGGTGGCTTTTTGGATTGCCTTTTCAAACAGCTTGTCCAAGGAAGTGCTCGAGGTCAACTCCTTGATCTTAGCTTCAAGCTGTTGAACTTGCTCGGCAAGCTTTTGGAGCTTTTCTTGTTGGGAGGCCATTTTGTGGTGTTAGGGCTGATGGGTAATGAAGGTTGGAGGAAGGTTAGGTTTGGATTGGGCTGAGGGCTCAAACTCTTTGGGTCGAGCAAGGGCTATGGAGACAGCTTCACCCTGTTTCAAAAAGAAATAAACCCTTAGTGAACTTCCTTGGTCATTATTGAATGTATGAATGCAGATGCAAATGCATGTCCTAATTCCATGGTCATCTTTCCTAGAATGAATGTATGAATGCAAGGTGCCCTTTCGTTTTTTTGAATTTTTTTTGAATTTTTTTTTTTTTGATTTTTTTTTTTTTTTGAAAGGGCACCAAATGACGTGAGAATGTATGATATGCACATGTCCTAAGTGGTTAGGGTCACGCCTAGAGGTCGAGCCTATGTTGGCTGAAGGTAAGGTCAATCCTAATGTGAGTCTAAAGTCAACGTCTAAGGTCAAAGTCTGTGCCTACCCTAGTAGTCAAGGGTCAAGACCTAAGGTCAGAGTCTATGTGGACTCTAATGGTCAAGGGTCAAGACCTAAGGTCAAAGTTTGTGTGGACTAAGGTCGAAAGTTTGAAGGACAAAGTCCTAGTGAACTATGGTCACGGACTAAGGTAGAGGTCAACTAAAGTCACTATGGGCTATGAAATGCATGATGTGAACTAAAAGATGACCATGGACTATATGAAAGTGTTGTGTTAAGGTCTAGAACTGTACAATGGCTAGGACCCATACATGCACATATATACAAGACACGTGATGACAAGTCAACTATGGTCGGTCTAGGTTAAGTCAGAGAGTGTACCACGCCTAAAAGTAGAGCTTGGTCCAGTTTTCACCACTTGCAATTAGCGATGTATGGCCAAGATACCCCTTATGCACACGCATCAGTAACACGTGCACACACGGCATGGGCGGGATAGGACTTGCCTTAGCCATGCGATCAATTAACCACATGCAGCCAAGGTAGTATCCCCCCTTATGGTAGTCTCGAGCATAGAACATGCCCATAGTGAGACCAAGGAGCCTAAGGCGCGACCTTATTCGAAAGGTCACATGCAAAATGCAAAATCCAATAAACGTGATGATGGAATTACGAGACTTTTCAAGTCTGTCCACTTCACCTAACGGTGATTATCCCCAGTGAAGTCGCCAAATTGTAGGACGTGGGCCGCGCCCTCGCGTATAGCGGGCGCGCGGCTTGGTACTACATCGAGGTGCTTTGCGTGGGCTTGAGCCACGGATCCCGCACGTGAGTGCGTTGGGGTAGTGTTGTCGAGTAAGGGGAGTCGCCACCGTGCCTAGAAAGGTTATTCACGGACGCCCGAAACGTTGGTGCCAAACAATGGCCCCACGTCCAATCAAGTAACCAGTCGTGGGTTCGGGGACATGGTACGAATCAGATCTGTAACCCAATTCGCCCGCATGTAGCGGCCTCTACTCGGTCTCATTGTAATTCCATTAAACACGATTTATTGGATGCACACAACTTACATTTTTAGCACCTTAGAAGCGTTCTAACCCTAAAGATTACTATGAAAGTATGTTTCTATTATGCACAAGAGACTACCTAACCTAGAAATTGTGACCACTTTGTATTAATCATGTTAAAACGGTGCCTAAAACCGGTTGTCCATAATTATCTGACTTTAAAGTGATTCACATAATTTCCGGTCTTTGTTTAGCAAAATATATACAAATTATACAACAATGACAATATGAAGTATATGAACTTCAAAATATATATACAAACTCATCTTACCCTAAATCTGCAAACAAAACAAAGGTTAGTTTGTAAAACGAAGCGAAACGAATCTTCCGCCTTGAATCGCTATATAAAGACAAATAAAACAAATGTTAGTTCATGATGAAAAACGAGCGCAATGAATCTTTCGCCTTGAATCGCTATACAAGAATAAGAAATTGTTAGTATTGACAAGTGATGATAATAATGAAAATGAAATAAAAGAACGAAAAACAAAACAATGAAAACATTGAAAACATTATGGAAAACCTACATATTTACATGGAACGATTCAAAGTCGGTTTCTACATTGTAAATTACATTAAAACTCATAATAATGGTTAATCAAATTAAAAGAAAGTGAGAGAGAATTATTGGTGAGTAATCTCAGAATTCAACCTTGTTTTCGCTTGTTGATTCGAAAGAGAATCGATGCTTTGAATTCAAAAACGAATGTGTTTAGAGTGTTTGAGAGAGAGAGAGAGAGTAGACGTATGTCTCGGGAATTGTGTGTGTTCGGAATGAGCAAGGCAGGCACGTATTTATAGGCACGAGGGACAAAGGCACAAAACTGAGCATATATACGCTCATTGGGAGCATATATACGCTCATGATGAGCGTATATACGCTCATGGTGAGCGTATATACGCATTTTTGAGCTATATACGTTTTGCCTTAATTTCGAAGATTTTTGATTTCCTCCGATTTTATTTCATTCGACGCACCTAGACACCCTTGCTCTCCAAGCAAGGAGTTCTAGAGTGTTCTAGAAGGTTCCACGTATTTCCGGAGTATTTTTTGTGTATTTTGTATTTTTTTTGGTATTTTCTGCGTATAAAAACTTATAAAAATCATAGAAAAATGTAGAAAAATCAGAAAAATAATCTAAAAATACTGGTGAGCTCAGAAAAATGTGAAGAATGCAATGAAAACTGGAAATTATGGAGATCACCAATATAAAAAATCCTAAAAATAGAAAAGAAAACCTAAAAATAGAAAATAATTAAAATAAATAAAAGAAAATGTTTTTGCCCCTTTTATTTGTCCTTTGCTCAATAGTTCCGAGTATGACATCACGTATTTCCAACTTTTGTGAGTTCAAAGCATCTTTTCTAAGTCGAAACAATCGCAAGACGCGGTATGTTTCATCACTGATTACTCTTTTGGGGAGACATTTTTAGCTGTCTACAGCTGTTTGCTTAATATGCAAGCCAAGGAAGAATCCTAATTCCCCCATCATGCTCATTTCAAATTCACTCTGCATAAGATTAGCAAACTCATCACATATCACCTGATTAGTAGCACCAAATAAAATATCATCAACATAGATTTGTACTATAATCAAGTGGTTCCCCCTGGTTGTGATAAACAAAGTTTTGTCCACTGTTCCCCTTTTGTAATCATTCTTCATTAATAAGTTGGACAATCTTTCATACCAAGCCCTTGGTGCTTGCTTCAATCCATACAAGGCTTTGTCCAACTTGTAAACATGTTGGGGGAACAACTTGTCCTCAAAACCAGGAGGCTGCTCAACATATACCTCTTCTTTCAAGTATCCATTTAAGAAGGAAGTCTTCACATCCATCTGAAAAAACTTAATATTCATGTGAGCAGCTTAAGCAATCAATATTCTAATAGCCTCTAATCTAGCTACAAGTGCAAAGGTTTCATCATAATCTATTCCTTCTTGTTGATTGTAACCTTGCACAACTAGCCTTGCTTTATTTCTGACTATGGTACCAAGGTCATCCAATTTGTTTCTGAAGACCCATTTCGTACCAATGACTGACCTCTCCTTAGGTCTAGGTACAAGATGCCAAACTTCATTCCTTTGGAACTGATTTAACTCATCTTGCATTGCTAGTACCCAATCAGGATCAGTTAAGGCCATTTTGTAGTCAGTTGGCTCTACACTAGACAGGAATGAATAGAAAGCACAAAAGTTTTGGTAAACACTTCTTCTTATTTGAATCCCTATATTAATGTTACTAATAATTTGATCAGGGGGATGAGAAGAAATGTACTTAAAACGTTTTGTAGAAATATCATTTTGTGCTTTCTGATTTGTTTGGAAACCAGCAGGATCATGAATCTCTTACTCTTCCGAGGAACTAAAAGGATTCTCATTCGTGTTGTTTTTTTCCTTACCTCTCTTACCTCAAGTTTCAGGAGTCGTTTCATTGTTATCCGTCTGATCATTTGTTCCCCCTGAACTTCTTAACTGTCTATCACTCGGGGAACCATCAAGTCCTAGTTCCCTATCTGTATCCTCTTCATCTTCTTCTCTAGGCTCTCCACCATCATTTTTTGGTGGACCTGTGGGTGAGCCTAAGTTAGCTTGCTCTTCATTTGGAGAACCAGCAGCATGGTTCCCTGTGAACTGCAGGAGTCCAATAATCTCATCAGGTTCAACCTGTGCAATCTCAGAAGACATGTTAAACTCATCAAAAACAACATGGACACTCTCCTCAACACACAGAGTTCTCTTGTTAAAGACTCTATATGCTTTACTTTGAGAAGAATATCTGAGAAAAATTCCCTCATCACTCCTAGGGTCAAATTTATCAAGCTGATTCTTCCCATTATTATGTACATAGCATTTGCATCCAAAGACACGAAAGTATGCAATATTGGGTTTTCTGCCCTTTAGGAGTTCATAAGGAGTTTTCTTCAGTTTAGGTCTTATGAGGCCTCTATTTAGTATGTAGCAAGCAGTGTCAACAGCTTCACCCCAGAAACTCTTAGGGAGACCACTCTCAATAAGCATTGTTCTGGCCATCTCCTCCAGAGTTCTATTCTTTCTTTCAACAACACCATTTTGCAGAGGTGTTCTAGGGACAGAGAAGTTGTGACTTATACAATGTTCCCTGCAATAACCAATAAAATCAGCATTTTCAAATTCAGTACCATGGTCTGATCTTACCAAGACCAGCTTGTGAGAAAGCTGGTTCTCCACCTGTTTCACTAGAGTAACCCACTCATCGAATGTTTCATCCTTTGAGTGAAGCATTATTACCCAAGTGTACCTAGAATAATCATCAACAATAACACAAACATATCTATGACCTCTTCGACTTTGAAATCTCATGGGACCACACAAATCAGTGTGTAAAAGTTCGAAGGGTCTCCTGGTACTCAAAACAATTTTAGGCTTAAAAGAGATTTTTACTTGTTTCCCTTTGACACATTCTGAACACACTCTATCTGCCTCATGCTTGATGTTAGGAAGTCCTACTACCAAGTCTTGAGACTTAAGTTTATTCAGTAATGTCAGGCTTGCATGTCCAAATCTCTTATGCCAAATCCATTGGTTATTACCTGAAATAGCTCTCAAACAGACAAACTTATCTTGAGGAATTTGATTCAAGAATGTAATATAAACATCATGTCTCCTCGTTCCCTCACATATAACTTCACCTGTTTGTGAGTTGACTATATGACATAGGTTGGCTTGAAACTCAACTCTATTACCTTTGTCACACAGTTGTGAAATGCTCAAAAGATTATGTTGCAAGCCTTCAACATAATATACATCATCAATTGCATTAGAAAGTGTCTTACCTACCTTACCTAAACCAGTGATGGTTCCCTTGCTGTTATCTCCAAAGGTGACACTTCCTCCATCAAAGGCTACTAGTGAGAGAAATTGCTCTTTATCTCCGGACATATGTCTTGAGCATCCACTGTCCAAATACCAATAGGTACTTCTCTTCACTTTAGCCTGTAAGAACAAATCAAACATTAGTTTTAGGAACCCAAACTCTCTTGGGTCCCTTTTCCACAACATTTGCATCTGGTTGGTCTTTTCTTTTCCAGACCAACTTCACATGTTTATTGTTCTTATTCACACTATGTCTTCTAGCTGGACATTCATGAATCTTGTGTCCATTCATACCACAATGATAACAAACATGCATGTCCTTAGACATAACATACTTACCTCTTTGAAATTCCCTGATCCATGTGGTTTCCTTGGGAGACCAGTTAGTCCTGGTTCCTCGTCTATTATAACCAAGACCAACTTTCCCTTGGTTACCTCGTTTTGATGTCAATATACCTAAGGTTTCCTGTGCAGTCAGTAGTTTACTCACATGACTATGACTGTCATGTAGTTCTTTCTCTCTTGCTTCAAGATTCTCAATTAACAACTCATTTTTTTTCTTTTAAAATAACAGCGTCACTTTTTAAAGATTCAAGTTGTAAGTTGAGATTCACGATCATACTATCCATAGACATGTCAGTAATCACTGGTTGCTTACCCTTTTTCAATTGATAGATCTCAGCATGTAGGTCACATATCTTTCCATCATATTCATTTATCAACTCACTGATTTCTTCGCTAGTACCAGCTGGGGGAACAGTATAATGTGAAGCTTTGAGTAAAGCATTCTCTTTGTAAATATCTTCTAAGTTGCTAGCCATTATTTCAAAGGCTTTCAACAAAGAAGTCCTACTACAAAAAGTTGTTTTTCCTCTAGCTACTGAAAAATCAAGAGACTCACTTGAGGTTGATAAGTCTTTGGGGAGCCAGGAGGTCAGATCTTCTTCACCATCAACTGGATAGTTTGGTTTAGAAGATCTAGCCTTTTCAAGTTCCATACTTTCACTTGTCCAATTCAACCTCAAGCTCTGACACTTGATCTTTTAAATCATGGAAAACTTCTTCAAGGTGATCACAACTGGCAATAACAACTTCACATTCAGTACGTTTCTCTTTAAGTTCTCTTTTGCCAGTTATGTAAGTTTCACCCAGTTTATAGCATTCATCTAATAAAGAATCTATACAAGCAAGCATATTATCTTTATCATTCTCATGCATATCCTGCCTAACTTGTTCTAAGTTTACCTTGTGTTCTTGCAGCACATCCTTCTTGGCCATCAAACATTTCTCGAATGTGCTGGTTCCCCCTCTGGTTTTGAGATCAGTGTTGTTTCCCTTGATGCTTGCAAAGGCAGTCATGCAAACACTAGGGTTAGGTGATTCTTCATCCTCATCAGATTCTGAGTCAGAATCACCCCACATTGATGCTATCATAGCATTCTTGAAAGCTCGCTTTTCTCCAGACTTGGACTGTTTGTCCTTCCACTTAGGACAATCTCTAATTAGATGTCCGTTCTTTCCACACTTGAAGCACCCTACAGAAGATGAGTTAGTCTTTTTGAAATTCTTACCTTTGAAGTTCTTCCTTTGATCACGAAGTGTTCTCTCAAACCTTTTAGCGATCATGTCAATCTCATCTTCATCCTCTTCTACTGTTCCCTTAAGGGCTATGCCTCAGGATGGTTCCTTCTCAGACTTTGAGTCAATMAATAATTCATGAGTCATGAGGAAACCAATCAGCTGTTCCAGAGACAAAGTAGACAAGTCCTTGGCTTCATAGATAGCAGTAATTTTTGCTGTCCATGCATTTGTTAAACTACGCAATACTTTTCTCACAAGATCCTCATCAAAAAACTTTTGCCAAGGGATCTAAGATCATTGATTATTGTAATGAATCTATGAAAACAATCATTGATCTTTTCACCCTTGTTCATTGCAAACAATTCATATTTAGACATAAGTAATTAATTTTGGATCTTTTTACCTCCCTGGTTCCCTCATAAGCAAGTTCAAGAGTATCCAAATTTCTTATGCACTGCTGCATCCAAAAATTAGGTTATACTCTGTCTCACCTATGGCTTGTTATAATATGGACATTGCTTTTGCATTCTTCTCAAGCAACTTGTAATCAGCAGTCACCAGTTCACTGTCTTTCTTTGGAGTCTTGTTTCCTTCAGAATCAGTCTTCATGATTGTGTTTGGACCATTTTTGACTACTAGCCAGCACTCATAGTCAATTCCCATGATCAGATTCTTGATCCTATCCTTCCACCATGCATAGTTACTTCCGTTGAACTTTGGTGTCTTGCTATCATAACCAATGGCACCTAACTCTTGAGTACTCATACTTGACTTTTCTAGATGTTACTCTTGCAAGAAGCCTTGGCTCTGATACCAGTTCTGTTGAATGCCTTCACAATATCAACTTTTCTCTCTTTTAATTTACTTCTAACAAGCTAATAAGAGAAATAAGAATGCTTGACTAATGCTCTTGTGTATGACTCAAAGTAAGGTTCTTATGCTTTTTGTGTTTTTCTCTCAAAAATAAACTCTTTCAATCCGTGGAGAGATGTGTGGAATTTAGAAGTATAGATGAGTATATTTATGCTTGTTGACCTTAACCTTAGTTTCCTTAAATCTCTCTACTTGCCAAGCAAGGCAAGATGAGATTTAAGGAAAGTATTTATCTTATTCGATTTGATCAATCGAGCAAGATAGATACTCCTAGGTTTAAGGTAACAAATATATTCTCATCTATATTTCCAGCTGCAAAACGTATTTTCAAAATATATCTTTTACAAAATATTTTAGAAAAGTTCTTTTTCAAAACCGCAGCCATAATTCCACYCAGGGACACAGCTGGTTCCCCAGCCTAGTTCCCTAATTGAGTATGTTATGAATTTTGTTCCAATCTTGTACCAGAATTCATACCATAACTCAAAACACATACATATAAGCATTTAAACCAAAGCATATAAGTCATACTACAGAGCATATTACATGAATTTCCTAGATTAAACATTTGAGTAGCATTTCTTCTATTCTTCATGTAATCTTCAAGACCTTGAATCTTCCTTTGAATACTTCAATTATGAGCACAACCTCTTTCTTTGAATGGCTTCGAAAGGCTTCATACTTCAAGTCTTGGAATCGACCTTATTACTGCACATGTAACATGGTTAAGATGCAATAAAAGGTATATGACTGTTTTCCAGCATAGCAGTCAAGGAAACAACTCCTACTGGTTCTGCACCAGTATATGAGCTTTATGTTAATTTAGCTGTTCCCTGTAGTAAAACAAGTTAGTTCAATATATACACAATAAGTATTAACTTGTTTGGGGAAATAGGTATCCTATAACAGCTGGTTCCCCAAACCAACTATTTTCACAATTAAGTGTCCTGTTCCCTGTATTGGTTTGTCATCACTCAAAACCTAAGGGACCTAATAGGGTCTTAAGGCGTTTAGAGTTAGGCCTTTTGATCTATCGATGGTTAKGGAATTTTAGTTGTTAGATTGACTTTAGGTTGTGAATTTGCTTGATTTTCCCTTTGTTGGAGAGTTTTGGATCTTTCTCGACCACCATGTGCTTCTAGACCGCTCCTTGTGTGGTTTACGATGCTTCGTACAACCTCTCTCCCACCCTTGCCGTTGCATTGTTGTGTTTGTGACCATCATGAGCACGAGGATGACTCATAGTTCTAGCTTGGGGGGATCACCTTTTAGGCTAGCTTGGGNTGGAGAGTTTTGGATCTTTCTCGACCACCATGTGCTTCTAGACCGCTCCTTGTGTGGTTTACGATGCTTCGTACAACCTCTCTCCCACCCTTGCCGTTGCATTGTTGTGTTTGTGACCATCATGAGCACGAGGATGACTCATAGTTCTAGCTTGGGGGGATCACCTTTTAGGCTAGCTTGGGGGAGTGGTTAAGTRGAGCTTTTTGTTGGTTCGTATTGAGTTCGATGGTTTGGTTGTGTCCATTTGTGTTATTTTTATTGCTTTTGAGTCTTTTCTTTTGAATCTTGAGTCTAGTTTTGCATTAAAGTACACTTGTACTTAAATGCTTGTTAGCCCATTGTTTTGCAAGGTTTGTTAGGGCTATTTAGTCTTCAAACGTTGCTTGGTCGTCTTTAATTTTTCTTTTCTAGTTAGTTTTGAGTCTTTTAGGAAAGTCTAGATTTGACTTTTAATCTTTCATTGGACTTGCTTATGCATGGTTTRGTCACTTTGTTTGGGTCGTTAATTCAATCCCTTTGACCTCTTTAGTGCKTAAGAGTCTTTGATTTGATGCTCCGATAGGTGTTCTTAGAACCCGATGAGAGTTTGAGCCTTCAATTATCTATGACCATAAATTATCTTTTGGTCTTCGTTTCTTGAGTGCTTAGAAGACCCATGACGTGCTTTTATCGTGAACTTATCTTGTGACTTACTTGGAAAGTGATTTTGGCTATTTTTGTTAGTTTTTCCTTTAGGTTTGTTTCACTTCTTTGTTCTTTTGTTTTTCTTTTTCAKTTTCCCCCTTTTTTTCACTTCTTAGCTTTCGTTTCTTTTAGCCACATTACAAGCCTTAACCCCGCTTTGTATCCCGTAGCTAGAGAAGCATAGTTTTGGTTCATTGTATATATTCGGTTTGTAATAGTTTAGTAATGTAAATACTAGTAGTTTTAGTTTTTATAAATATTAGTGGTACTTGTAATGTTTCTTTTAGCTTTCCAAAAAAAAACCAAAAAAAAAAAATGAAAAAAAACAAAGGAAGAAAATTTGCAAAAGATCGTAACTTGCTAGTTCACATTGATTATCATTATCAAAGCMAGTGCGATCACCAAAAATATGTCTTTAGTGTTTTGTAATTATTTAGTTTCATTTTCTATGTTTGACTTTAGGCACTTGTATAATTTTTTGCCTCGGTTAGTAGTTTTAGCCGTGTATGCCTTTTCGGAGTTGTTTTCGATGCTTAGTGATAATTGTTCTTGGTTTGGTTCGATATTTGGTTGTAAGTACTTCTCTTAGGTTTACCCCTACATTAAAAGCCTTTTCACACCTTCACCAAAGCCCCATTACAACCCCGAAAAGACCACTTGATTCCAAGTTGCATTAAAAGTCACAAGTCAAGCCTATTGAGCGAGCACCACTCACGGGATGTACAATAGACCATTCGTCCTCTTCTTACTCTTGTCTTTGAATACTCCCTCACGGAGTGAGCTTCATGTCATATGRGTACCTTGAGGAGTAGATTTGATCATGGGAGGGGGTTGGTTTTGTCATGTTTAGTCTTAACCTTTCACTATCTTTGATCATTTCTTTGGTTTGCTAGTCGAGGTCGTTGTTCTCGTCATTCAAGTTAGTGTTCGTTCTCATGCATAATAGAGTCTAGTGTTAGAGTTTAAGTCATGTTGAGTTTCCTCTTCCCGAGGGACACTTTCATTTTTCCTCTCGTTCCATATTTGGCTGCTTGGGGACAAGCAAAAACTTAGCTTGGGGGAGTTTGATGAGTCGTTATTTGTACATATTTTAGGTGTATTTTAGCGTTTATTTTCTTGTATTTTTGAAGCATTATAGTGTTGTTTTGCATTTTTTTTAACTTATTTTTGTCACACTAATTCCTCACGGGTAGTTTGTGTGTTTTTATATATTTTAGGTCTTTTTTGGAGCAATTTTGGAAGCCTTTCGTGCTTAGGTGTGGATTCAAACAGTGATATCTTTTTACCTAGTGATCGGATTGAGGTGATTCCAATTGGAGGTKAAAGTACATCTCGAGAACTTCGAAACCAATGGTCACAAGACCAAGTCCGATAAGTGACGAGAAAGTTACGACACTTTGAAGTCGAACAAGCAAGCTACCAGCCCGAACCCAAACCCGCGCCGTGCTATTTGGGCCACGAATTCTGGTCTATTTTGGCTGNCAAAAATATGTCTTTAGTGTTTTGTAATTATTTAGTTTCATTTTCTATGTTTGACTTTAGGCACTTGTATAATTTTTTGCCTCGGTTAGTAGTTTTAGCCGTGTATGCCTTTTCGGAGTTGTTTTCGATGCTTAGTGATAATTGTTCTTGGTTTGGTTCGATATTTGGTTGTAAGTACTTCTCTTAGGTTTACCCCTACATTAAAAGCCTTTTCACACCTTCACCAAAGCCCCATTACAACCCCGAAAAGACCACTTGATTCCAAGTTGCATTAAAAGTCACAAGTCAAGCCTATTGAGCGAGCACCACTCACGGGATGTACAATAGACCATTCGTCCTCTTCTTACTCTTGTCTTTGAATACTCCCTCACGGAGTGAGCTTCATGTCATATGRGTACCTTGAGGAGTAGATTTGATCATGGGAGGGGGTTGGTTTTGTCATGTTTAGTCTTAACCTTTCACTATCTTTGATCATTTCTTTGGTTTGCTAGTCGAGGTCGTTGTTCTCGTCATTCAAGTTAGTGTTCGTTCTCATGCATAATAGAGTCTAGTGTTAGAGTTTAAGTCATGTTGAGTTTCCTCTTCCCGAGGGACACTTTCATTTTTCCTCTCGTTCCATATTTGGCTGCTTGGGGACAAGCAAAAACTTAGCTTGGGGGAGTTTGATGAGTCGTTATTTGTACATATTTTAGGTGTATTTTAGCGTTTATTTTCTTGTATTTTTGAAGCATTATAGTGTTGTTTTGCATTTTTTTTAACTTATTTTTGTCACACTAATTCCTCACGGGTAGTTTGTGTGTTTTTATATATTTTAGGTCTTTTTTGGAGCAATTTTGGAAGCCTTTCGTGCTTAGGTGTGGATTCAAACAGTGATATCTTTTTACCTAGTGATCGGATTGAGGTGATTCCAATTGGAGGTKAAAGTACATCTCGAGAACTTCGAAACCAATGGTCACAAGACCAAGTCCGATAAGTGACGAGAAAGTTACGACACTTTGAAGTCGAACAAGCAAGCTACCAGCCCGAACCCAAACCCGCGCCGTGCTATTTGGGCCACGAATTCTGGTCTATTTTGGCTGWTTTTTGGGCAGCAAACTTTCATTCATTCACTCTTTCATTTTCAAGCTTAGTTCTAGTAGTAGTTTCWATCACTTAGGTTAGCTTAGTTCTTCAATTTCCTCTCAATTTTCTTGTATTTTCTACTTTGATTCTCAACTTTAAAGCATTGTCAAGTGAATTCCACCTTTGTTAGAAAGCCTGAAGCTTCTTGTAATTTTCTGTCTCCTCTAATTTCTTGTTCAAATTACTTTGTTGGAATTATTAGTACTTGTTATGTTATTATTAGTTGATTATTTAATTTCAAATTGTTGATTGGTGTTGATTTTAACTTTTAATTTACGTATTATGAACTCTAAATTGTTGTTATCATGTTTTTAATGGATTGTGAGTAGTTTATTCTAGGGTTTGGGTGAAACCCACATTTCACCATGTAATTTCCATTGCTTGCTTGAGGTTATTGTTGGTTTTGGCCATGAGTTGTGTGGTTTAGGAGGTGCAATTGCTAATTACCATGCTTAACTACCACGGTGGTTTTTCTAGGGACCTTTGACGAAGGAACGAGAGTTAAAGTCTTAGGTGAACTCCTCCTAGCTACTTAAATAAAGGAACCATGAGAATAGGGGTCGGATTCTAGGGATGTTACTAGCTTTCGTGACTTTTGTGCTTAAACCGAACTTGTAACCAAGCCATGAGAATAGGTCTTGGATTGCAAGTGAGGTTCTCCTTGCTAGCTTGAGAGAGTGGTTAGGACCTTTGAAAGTCTCCCCTTTTCGGTTGATCCGTGTTAGAATGCCTCATTGCTTGCGTTTGGTTGTTACATTTGTGTTATGTATGGTGAATCCCGAATCCTAGTCCCGTTAATTTATTGTAATTCAGCTTAGGTTAGTAGTGTTTGTGACATCACCATTGACCATGTTTTTGCTTAGCTTGTTGCTCGAGAAAAATCTCGGTGTGTAACACCTTTCCCATGGGTTCGACCCTTTCTTACCCTACTACTAGTTAGTAAGACCSAGATAGAATATTTATCTTTGGTAGCCTTGACGATGGGCTATCAAATATTCTCATTGGTGGTAAGACATACTTCTAGTAGAACTTTGTTAGCTTTTGTTACTATGCATGATTTGGAGTTGGAACAATTGGATGTGAAAACCGCTTTCTTGCATTGAGAGCTTGAGGAGGAAATTTACATACATGCGACAACCAGATGGTTTTGTTGTTGAGGGCAAGGAAGAGAATGTATACTTGTTAAATAGGTCCTTGTATGGTTTGAAGCAATCACCTCGACAATAGTACAAACGGTTTGACCAATGTATGTTTGGGCATGGGTTCTCTAGAAGTGACTATGATAGTTGTGTGTATTTGAAGAAGGTGGCTCTTTGGTTTATCTTTTGCTATATGTTGATGATATGCTTGTTGTAGCAAAAGACATGTTTGAGGTTAAGAAGGTGAAAGAGATGTTGAAAAAGGGGAATTTGAAATGAAGGATTTGGCGCTAGCTAAGAAAATTCTCGACATGGAGATCATAAGGGATCGCAAGGGACGATGTTTTTACTTGTCCCAATAAAAGTACATTGAAAAGGTGTTGGAGCGGTTTCTTATGGTTGTTGCCAAGCCCGAATCCGTACCATTTGCATCTCATTTCAAATTGTCATCCTTGGATTCTCCAAAGTCTAAGGAACACATGGAATTCATGTCATCCATTCCTTATGTCAATGCGGTTGGGAACATTATGTATGCAATGGTTTTTACTCGACCGTACATTGCTCAAGCCGTAAGCRTGGTGAGTAGGTACATGACAAATCCGGGTAAGGCTCATTGGCAAGCTGTCAAGTGGATCCTTAGGTATTTGCGGGGTACTACAAGCAGTTATATAGAGTATGGTCGAAATGGGGATGACTTTAAGGGTTATGTAGATTCTGATTATGGTGGTGACCTTGATGGTCGGAAGTTAACAACGGGGTATGTGTGTTTTCTCGAGGGTCGGCTACTAGTTGGAGGTCGACATTGCAAGAAGTGACGGCGTTATCTACAATGGAGGCCGAATACATGGCTATGACGGAGGGCTTCAAGGAAGCCYAATGGCTTCGTGGTTTTGTTGGTGAATTAAAGTCYGGTAGGTGTGTTCCTACTGTGTATAGTGATAGCCAAAGTGCTATTCACTTGGCAAGAAATCAAAATYATTTTCATAGGAGGACAACGTACATTGATGTGAAGTATCATTATATTAGAGACACGGTTGCTAGTGGAAGAGTGTCATTGGATCGGACATGGTGCATACTTCGGAGAATCCGACGGACATGCTTACAAAGCCTTTGACGGTTGCAAAGTTTGAGCATTGCTAAAACTTGGTTGGTTGTTATTGATGGTCATGTAATTTGACACCCTTGTGTGGGTGGTTACACTTCTTTTGAGGTGGTTACATTCATTGTGTTTGGATAGTTACTTGGTGAGATTGATTATCTCGTCAAGATGGAGAATTGTTAGATAATGACTCAATAATCAATCGAGGAAATAGATTAGAATAACTTGGTTGTGTTTCAGAATAAAGTGTTGACAGGGTCAACTTCAACAGGGCATATCTGTCAAACCGCTTAGATTTTTGAGGTGATTCAAGTAGRAGGTGAACGCTTGTTCAAAGAGCTTTCCAATGGTAGTCTATATTCMTGATTTGGTGTAGTAACGAAGAAGTTATAGCCGTTACAAGTTAAGCCATCTGRACTGTCGCGTACAGGGCAACACATCCGTCTCACTTGTGACACGTCCATGTTTCCTGGGATCGGAATGTCGTGAATACTACTTGATGCTTCTGTCTTACTCAACACGTCCGTGTTGGTCCTGAATCTCTGTTTTAGATTGTCAGGGGTATAAATACCATTTTATGCAAAAAAAATTCACAAAATCACAATCAATCAAAACCCTAACGAATTCAAATCTAAAGGGAGAAACTCGGATCGAATCGAAGAAGAATCAAATCAAAGAATCTAAAAAATACCTTTCTAAATTTGGTTTGGAGCTGAGTATACTCCATCGAAACCACGACATAGAGTGAAGACGCCATTGAAACATGTGGTGCAAATCGAATTGGATGAAATGTACTGTATAGGAAAACTTGGATTTTGAGCAAATTTGGGAGAAGAGAGAAGGGTAGCAATTGTTGTATCGGGAAAAATCAAGGAAACGGGAGAAGGGTAGGAACTATTAAAGATCTTAGCTTCATGGATCAGAAAAGCGTGAGAGGTTGGAGGAGAAGATGAGATCTCGCGCAAGGTGTGCTTCAAAACTGAGATCCAATGTAAGGTGTGAGGGGAAGTGTGTTGTGGAAGGGATTTCAAACTGTGGGCTTGGGGGGTTGAGGAATGGTTGGGCTTGCAAATGGGCTCTGGTGTTGGGCTATAAACTGGGCTGCTAACGTGGCAATTATTGGGGCCCTTGGCACTATTCCACTGTTCATTTGAATAGTGCTTGGTTACTCGTTTTTTATATTGTATGGATTTTTGATACAGTAATTAGTGGTCCTAGCCTCCTAGGATAGTACATTCTAGTCTTTTGTGTCAACCCCTAGGTTGATTTGGTAGGTGTACAGCTATATAAATTTATCCTGTAGTGAGCTAGGTTTATGCAATGTGTGTGAGTCGTGTGTATATATACCCAGTGGCAGATCTACGCCAGGTTAAACGAGTTCATTGAACCCATAATTTTTTCAGGAAAAACTGTTCAATATAAATAATGTCAAAAAATAAGCATAAAGATGGTAGAAGCTCAATTGGTTTAGTCACTCATAATGCGGGCCCCTCCTCTTATCTGTCGATTCCTCTTGTAGCGTTTTTTCCCCTTTTTTGGGGGTTTATCGCAGCAAACACTCGCAAGTCGCAATCTGGTATAGAACTTGCACARCTTTAATAATCTTTAATTCTTATGTTTTGTAAATTGTAAGGGGGTGTTTGTTTTGTGGGAATACATGGGTGGGAATGTGAATTTTAAACTCAATGTCCTAAATTTCCATGTTTGTTTGTGGGGAGTGGGATTATTTGAGGGAAGGGGAATGAGATTATTTAGGATTAATTCCCTAGGCGGGGCGTTTGGCAAGTGGAAATGGGAATTCGAGGAATTTAATATAGGATGGGAGTGGGAATGGGAATTAGAAGGAGGGAATTCGTAAAATAATCCATATCCCTTGTTTGGCATGTTAGTGGGAATAAAATTGAAAATTTTGAAATCCCATGTTTGGTATGTAGGATTAAAGTATAGATTAAATTAAAAGTTTACCAATTTACCCTTTTCACAAGTGGGGCAATGTGTAATGTCATTTAATAGGAAAGGATATTTTAGTCTTTTCATCTAAATAATCCAATTCCCATCATTTTATTACCTACCCCCCTTATGTAATAAAATATGGGGAATACAACCCAAATAATCTCATTCTCATCCCCACCCAACATGTTAATTCCCTCTTACCAAACATGGGAATAGCAATACTTGGGATTAATTATCCCATTCCCTCCATCTATTCCCATGTACCAAACGCTCCGAGGGGGTTTGGTATTTAGGTGAGAATTCATATTTCTTTCCTTTTTCCTTTTCTATTGCTAAAAGTTATTTTTTCATCTCAATATACCAGGGTAAATTGACCGTCACAACATAATAATAATCAATATACATCATTTTCTCCAAGCTAAGATTCAATCTTTAGAGACATAGCTCTTCATCTCACCTATGTAGCTTGTGGCTGACTTCGTATAGATATGGTGTGCCTCCAATCTATATATATGTTCATAGAATGCACCATTATTTATTGAAATAAATTGCATATAAAAATTTTATTTTAAGGGCCTGCCTGAATTGGGTGTAAATGGGATGAAAAGTTAAAAGTACTCCGTATAATTTTTATTGGTCTTAAATAATGTCTGAATTGGGTTAAGTAAATTTGGCCCAAAATAGTTTCCTTCTAAAGTAAGGTAATTCATTTCCCTTTCTAACCCATGGGTAAATATTACACGTGTAAAATTTCAGTCCTTTCTCTCCCATACAAACCTCACTCTTCTCCAATTGAAGGGGGGGGGGGGCACAAGATAATGTTTTTTTCAACTATTAGTACTAATTAAAGTAGTATGACATCAATAAAACAAGTTGGTTTTGTTAGTTTTTTTAAGAAAAGATAGTCATGGGTGATTGGGGGCATTAATTTCGGTTCGAATTCTAATATTGACATTTATTGTTAATAAATTTTTCATTTTTCCTTTTCTAAGTATTTAGTTTCACCCCCTCACCCACAATTTTTTGGCTCCGTCATTTYTCTTCTCTCCTATTTTTGTACTTCTCCACGTCATTTCAAGGATAGGTTTTCGCTTTTTACATGTTGATTTCAATGATTATCACAATTATTTCATTGATTATCTCCTATTTTGTGTGTGTGTGCGTGTTGATTTTAATGTCTTATTTCATTAAATTTATGGTGATTTGTCTGATTCTATATGCTAAATTAGTTGATTTTGTGCTAATTTTGTTCCATTATCATTGTTCCATGTTGATTTTTTTAATGATTAATTTAGGGAATTCAATTTATTTTCATGATTTGTTAATTATGTTAAGTTTTAGGGATTTTTTGTCCAATTTGTGTGTATGATTTGTCCAATTGTCTATTTGTTGAAGACTATGACAATTAATAAATTTATTTTCATGATTTGTTGATTATTTTAAGTTTTAGGGCTTATGCTTGTATTCATGTTGATTTTTATTTTTATTTTTGAAATGTTGTATGTAGGTTGATGCAGCCACAGCTCGAAAAGAAAATGTTGTGTAAAATTTTATTTTAAAAAATAGAAAAAAGAAAAGAAAGGAAGTGTAGTAGTATTGGGTTGGGCTGAAATTATTACAAAGGAAAATATTGCCAAACTTATCAATGGGCTSGAATTGATTGGGCCACTAAAATTATCAAACCTGAAATACAATTACTCTTGCCTAGACCCCTGGTCCATGCARTTCTAGCCCATTACCATGGACCCCGGCCCCTACCATCCATTAGGCCCATGTGCATACATATGCAACTATGCAAAATAGTGGAGATACAGCCCAACAAATACTGGAGAGATAGTCCATACACAAAACAAACAGTAAAGAACAAGGGGTCCCTTGTGCTCATCCTCTTTCCCCTGAAAGAAACCCTGCATCTCCCCATTAATAAGTAAAGAAAAAAGAGAGAGGTAACACACTGCATCACTAGGCCAATAAATGATCAGGAAACTGAAAGGCTTCTAACATTCCTTAACAAAAGGCCATTTGACAGAGT
>SNQN01004030.1:41089-55304 GCA_008642245.1 Bassia scoparia
GAGTCATAAGCTTTTTTAATGTCAATTTTGAGGATGCAACCTGGAGCTGAATTTTTCCTACCATATCTGGCCACAAGATCTTGAATAATAGTAATATTCTCAACAATTTGCCTACCTGCAATAAACCCAGTCTGATTGGGCAGGATAATATCAGGAAGAATAGTTTTGAGTCTGGCACACATCACCTTGGCAATAATTTTGTACACAATGTTGCAGCAAGCTATGGGTCTGAAGTCCATTAYTGAAGATGGATTAGCAAACTTGGGGATAAGTGTGATAGAAGTACAATTTACCTCCTTCAATAGATTCCCTGAAATGAAAAAGTCCTGCACTGCCTGGATAGTGTGGTCACCTACCACTTCCCATCATCTCTTGAAAAACATGCTATTGAACCCATCTGGCCCTGGAGCTTTGGCATTTGGAATAGAAAATGCTGCTTGTTTGATCTCCTCTGCAGTCACTCTACTTGAAAGTAGAAGCTTATGAGAAGGCTCTACCAGTCTTTGAAAGCCCATAATATCTCTTTGGACAGACACTCTATCCCCTGTGTCAGTACCCAGGAGAGCTTGATAATAAGTAATGAAAGTTCTTGAAATGCTGCCTTGATCACTACAAATAGTCCCATGCATGTCTTTGACCTCAAGGACCTTTTGGTGATACTGTTTGAGTTTAATGCTTTTATGGAAGAATGAGGTATTTTCATCCCCCAGCTCAATCCATTTTAATTTGGCTCGTTGAGAAAGAGAGGAAAAATACTGATCTCGGACAGTAGCATACTGAGAAAGTAAATCTTTCTCCAACTGCACTAAACTGACCACAGGACCCTGTTGGTGGAGCTGAACTTGAATATCATATAAATGAATTTTCAGGTTGTAATATTGAGACTCAACGTCAGTGAAATGGCTATTGTGAAATTGTCTCAAATGAAGCTTAACATTCTTCAACTTGTGAACCAATTGATACATTTTGGTCCCCCCAATTGAGTTGTGCCAAGCCTGTTGTACCACTAGCTGAAAGTCCTGATGCAAACACCACATATTAGAGAATCTGAAAGGAGTCTTTCTGGAAGTACCATTCTGAAACCAGGAAAGAACTGCAGGAGTATGGTCAAAATAGCCCTCAGGATGGTAATGAACCCAAGCTCCATCAAAAGAAAGTCTCCAAGCTTCATTCCCCATGATTCTATCAATTTTAGAATAGACTCTATGAGTTCCTTCTTGTTTATTTGTCAAGGGGGTTGTTATTTTTTTAATGACAACCAGTATATGTGGTATATCACCTAATCCACAAGTTGTCACACAGTTTGCAAAATCCATCAACTCAGCATGTTTCACTCTACTTCCCACTCTATCCTCATAATGTTAAAGGACTATTAAAGTCCCCACCAAGTAACCATGGAGAATGCAAATCCTCACCAATTTGCTGCAATCCCTTCCAGAGAGAAGCCTCTCTCTATAGTATTATAACCATATATGAAGGAACAGAAAACTGCTGATTCATAGCTTATGTACAATACGAGTATGTATGTTATTGAGCTTCTGTTTTCAAAACAGAAACCTGAAAAAAAATATTTGGGAGCCATGCTAAAAGAATCCTGCCACCAGCCACTACATTGAAATTGGAAGCTATACACCACCCTGGGAAAAGAAATTGGAATAACAGCAGCCATAGTTGTGAGACTTAAGCTTAGTTTCAACAAGCAACAAACCCCTACATGATGTCTACTAGAAAATTCTTAACCTCCCTTTGTTGTTAGGCCCATTAAGACCTCTAATGTTCCAAATCATAAATCTATCCATTAGAGGATTGGATCCCCATCTACCCTCACACCACCATTAACATCAACCATACCAAATTGCAATTCAGGATCCTCCTTTAGGTCTGCAAAGGAGTTTTTGACAGTAAAGGGCCAATAGCTTTAGTCTTAGATCTAGTCAACAAATGCAATGGTTATAGGACCTTTATAGAATGACTACCATATCCTTCTCTGCTTCAGGGCCAGACTGGTTCTTCTCCACAGCCCTGTGTAATCTCACATCTTTGATTTCAGTCAGCTTGGCAATCCACCTGTTTCCTAGCTTCTGCCTGTATCCTCTTACCCTTGTTTTGAGCCTGCCTACATCATGTTTAAGCCTCATTCCTGCCTAGAGGGAACACATTTATCTGCCTTATGCCCCATACCCCCACAATGAGTGCATTTGATTGGTTTCCACTCATAACCACCTTCTGCTCCACCTCTTGACCCAACTCATTCACAAATTTGATCACTTCTGGCAGATTACCATCAATTTCCAGCTCCACCAGATATCTGGCATAAGCTATCTTCTCTTTCTTTTGAGTGGCAGAGTCAGCCTGTTATTGGTCTACCCACCAATGCAGCAATTTTGTGTAAACAATTAGGACCCCAGAATTTCAAAGGCAAAACCTGGTAGTTGAATCCACACAGGCACCTTAGATACACCACAGTCCCCCACCTCCATACCAATCCACCCATTGTTGCAAGGATAAACAGGCTTACGATCAAGCAAATATAGGATTGATTAAGAGCTTTTGTTTAGTCTCATTATTAAGAAATCTAATAAAAAACACTCCATCCGAATCAACAAAACCTTATCAACATGAGTTTCCCCCAAGTACGTTTAGCAAATCCTCCATCATACTCACCACTAGACTCGCTCCAATTGAATAAGCCACTACCCCAAGATATCCAATATGCAATTCATCAATAACATCTTCAACAGATAATTGCAACAGATGCTAGAAGGTGCAAGAGTTACCTTAGGACTGAATCTCCATTGTTTCTCCACTCCCGATCCCCATAGGAGCAGCAAATCGCCCCTCATCCAGTGTGCCTTGGCTTCCCGTACACCTTCCTTGCCAATAGTACGCAGAAGAGTCATCAATTGTAGCCGCCATTGTAGCAGTTGGCACCGGAATTGAAACGACCCTGTTTTTGCTCGCATTGCCATCTTTCTTCTCCGAGGTTTTTCATCACACCACAACCACTCCGACAATTGGGATTTAGCACGAGAGCGCAGTATCACTCCAAGTCATGTTGTGATTGAACAGGAGATAGCAGACAACTCTCAAATCTCGACATTTAGAAGTCTTCATCGCAGAAATACCCCCAAAAATCCACCACTCGAATTAGCCTGAGAAAAGTGATTTTCTTCTTTGCTGAGACTGAAATTCCTTCTTGCGGATTGAAGCCGTTTTCGAGCATGTTGCCCTCCTTCGCGACTCCTCCCTTTGTCCGCCTCTCGTTGTCGCCATCGGCTGAAACTATAGCGGAGAGAGAGCATTTTCTTCGTTTTTGCCCGCCGCCTTACATTTTTAGTATTCCTATTATATTTGTTATTCTTTTTAAAAAAAAATTTTAGTCACCTTACTTTTCTTCTTTTTTCCTACAATAAAAATTTTTATATTATTAAATATTTTCCATATCTCTCTCTACGAGAGTTAGGTTTGCTCTCCTCCTATTTTAAGGCTACTAGCCACCTGTGTATCTGATGTCTCCTCTCTCGGCTCTCTTGTTCCCTCTTTGCTCGCCGGTCGACGGACTCACCGATTGGCCTCCGTGCGCCGGTGGGTCCCCTTTCCCTTTTGTTGCTTGGTTGGAACGAAGAGTTGTGTGTGGGTGGTCTTGTCGGGCACTTTCCTCCTCCTTCTTTGTTGGAACGGTCTGGCCAAGGGGTCGTGATTGGTTGTTGATGTAAGGGGTCCTATTTCGGCCTTCTCCGATCGACCTGCCCTTAATGGGTCGTGTGGTAGGGGGAACAAAGGCCGGTTGGACATGAAACCGACTGGACCGAAACCTTGAATTTGGACCGGGACCGGACCGGACCGCCGATTTCGGTCCAGTTCAGGACCAAAGAAATTAGGGGTCGGTCTTTCGGTTCGGTCCGGTACAAAAACCGGGGTTTCAGGTCTGGACCGGTGGACCTGAGTGGTGTCATATTATATTATATAATATATATTATATATATACTATTATATATATATATATATATATTATAATATATATATGAATAGGATCATGTGAAAACACAAATCTAGGTGAAAACTAAACACTTTTAATCTTGACCATAGGATTTGGAGATTAACGTCACGATTTAATCTATGTATATACTTGTATTTCAATTTGGGTACATTGAAGTTTAAAGGCGTACACGCTGTACTGTTCATCAATAGTAGCTTAAAGTCTTGTGTACCCCTTTCCTGCTTGATGTACCCCTTAAAATGTAAAATGTATCCACTTATTTTAGTTTTCACGTTTTCATATAACATGTGGTTTCACTGGATCCTGACTCTATAATATATATATAATATATATATATATATATATATATATATTATATATATATATAAAACAAACAAGTCCAACAGGTCCAGACCCTGACGACCGAACCTGAATTTCAGTCTCGGTCCGCCGGTCCGGACCGGAATGAATTCAGGTCCGTTCAGGTCCAAGTTTTTTGGAGATTCCGGTCCGATCGTCCCGATCTGGTTCCGGTCTGGTTCTGGACCGGTGCTCAGCCCTAGTCGTGGGTGGGTGACAACTTGCGAAAGGGCACTTGCGACGGTTTCTTTGGTTTTTGGTTTAGCTCATTTAGTAGGTTTTAGTTTGTTTGTTGTTTTAATAAGTGAGCCGCATAACCCCTTTCGTCAGTCATGGGTCGTCAGCGGCTGTTCCGGGTTGGCGGTGYCCGCCTTATTTGTTTTCATAGATTGGTCGCTCTTGGGTGCTTATCTTCTGGTGCGATTGAATCGGGTTGCTCACAGTGAGGCCTTGGAAGGATTATTCGTTGTTYGGGCTAAAGGGGTAGGTCTTGGTGCGAGGAACATGGTTCGACTGTTTGGCGACTCTTGTGATCGGGACATTGCTGGTGACTTATTGTTTGGGCGGGGGTGTGTGCTTTGTTTTAGGGTTTTGTGTGCTTTCAAGGCTTTATCTTCAATTTTTGTTTTGTTGTGTCGAAGATCAGTTTTGTTTCTAATGGGTCGTTTGGCATCAAGTGTGGCGTCATAACACGATGTACGATTGGTTGAATCAGTTATGGGTCGAACCTGAAACTACGAGAAATTGCTAGGCCCCCTTTGTGAGAAGCTGCATAGGAAAGCCTTTTAATAGACGAGGGTATTTCAAGATGTTTGATTTTACAGGCTATTGTAGTTCTGTTAGTTTCGTTCTCATGTTTGTTTTAATTGTTATTATACAAATTGTTTTTGATCTCATATGTAAGTGTCGTATGGCTTATTATTAATTAAATTCCATCTTCCTTAAAAAATAAATATTTTACAAATTCACAATTTCATAATCTTTTTTCCTCATTTTCTCTCTACTAATATGTCCCACAGTTCAAGCTTTTTCCCTTWTGTATTTTGAACATTTTACAATTCATTAATAATATTTGACTTTTGTTTTTTGAAGCATCTCAATCTAAATACGGAGTATTCAGTTTATGGCTATCACTCTCCAAAATTTTTATTTAATATTCAAGTTTTTTCCCAAATTGTGTGTATGTTTGTTGTTTTTTAAAAAAAAGGTATTACATTTTTTTTCAATTTTCAATAGTGAATATTTAGTTTATGATATCATTTACAATATTCAGCATTTTGTATGCCAATATTCAGTTATTCGGCTTCTTGAGATTTTTTTTAATATCAATATTCAATGATAAATATTCAGTTTATGATTTACAATATTTTAAATTTCATATGCAATATTCTATTATGCATCTTTTGTGAATGTTTTTTTTTTAATATCGATGTTCAATAATAGATATTCATTTATGATTTACAATATTCAACGTTTGTATGCAATATTCGTTTATTATTCTTTTTGTGAAGGTTTTTTTATTATCATTGTTTAGCATAAATATTCAGTTTATGATTTACAATATTCAACATTTTGTATGGAAGATTCAATTATTCATCTTTTTGTGAGGGCTTTTTTAATATTAATCTCCAACATTTTGTATACGTAAATTGTAGAAATAAGCAACTCTTGGAATTTATCCCTTTTATTAAACACCCATGAGAGTGTCAAGTGTTAGAATTAGAAGACAAACCAAGCTATAAATTATTATATAGTAATAGATATGATAAAATATTTTTGCGATATCTTAGCGTGTATATGTTTTTAACTTAAAACAAAAAGTAAATGTTTTTCATTTCAATGTTCATGGTTAATTTTATAGGAAAAATTGTCAACAACTATGTACCCACTTTTTTTCACTTTTGAAAACAACTACCCAAACTGTTTTTTATTTAAAATAACTAACCTATCTCAATTTTTTTTGCGAATCACTACCCACTTTGGATTTTGGCCACTCAACACTGTATTAACCACCCCAAACCACCCCAACGCGGCATCCCCAATTGCAAAACCACCCAACTTTGTTGTTTCCTACCTCCAAAACCACCCAACACCCACCAAAACAACTCAACCACCTAAATCTCGTCACACTAGTTTTAGCCTGTTATCAGCCATCCATCCATTTTTTGACAAGTTCCCTCATAAAAGTTGCAGATCTCGGAAAAATACATGAAATAGGATCAAGAATCACGTGATTGGAGTTGTTTCAAGTATTATTGCATTCTGCAAGTTTGGAAATTGAAAGTGGGTAGTAATTCGCAAACAAACATAAAAAGTGGATATTGTTTTAAATAAAAACAATCCGGTAGTTTGTTTTCAAAAGTGACAAAAAGTGGTAGTTGTTGACAATTTGCCTATTTAATACTCCTCTGTTCCATAATGTTCCTACCAGTTACTATTCATACGCTTCCCAACGCATGTTTTGTATCGTTATATCCTTATTTATATATTTGTGAAAATTATAACGATTGAATTAATAATCTACCCATTAATACAAATCAAACAAGATCTCACATCACTATATTTAATTCTTATACATTAATAGTTATTTACAAGATTCCCTTCACATGTAAATAGTGAAAAAAAAATGAACGGCAATAGAACATCAAAGAACGGGGAGTATATGATTTAAAAATATTCAACATTTCGTATGCAATTTATTTGTTATTTTCATGAAAGTTCTTTTTAACATCAATATCAATAGTGCTCTGTAATATTAATTGTACGATTATCAATCTTCAACATTTGTATTCAATATTAAGTTTTTATACGCAATATTCAATTTATAGCAATAATGTATTAATTTTTTTAATTCAATGTTCATTAGAAATATTCAATTTATAATTTACAATATTCAACATTCGTATGCATATTCAATTTATTGATCTTTTTGACAAGGTTTTTTAACCAATCAATGTTTATTAGAAAAATTCAATTTATAATATATCAATCACCAACATTTGTATGCAATCTTCAAATAACTAAAGTAAAAGAAAGGAAAAAATTGTGAAAAACCACCTAATAAATACAATTCTTTCGAGAAAACCACCTAATACTAATTTTTTAAAATAATCACCTAATAAGACATTTTTTTTTGCAAAACACCACCGTTTAACGGAAGAGCCTTAATTCCGTTAACTTTTCCGCAAGGGAGTTTCGTAATAAGTTTTTTGTTAAAAAATCACCTTATAAGACAACTTTTTTTGAAAAACACACACACTTAACGGAAAATTAACGGAAAATTAACCCCTCCATTAAGTGTGGTGTTTCAATATGCCAAAAAAAGAAAAAAAAAACTATATTTGTGGTTTTGTTGAAAAAAGTGTTATTATTAGGTTTTTCACAATTTTTCCTAAAGAAAAATAAGTATTTTTCTTAAAAAAAAACACAATCAAATAGAAAAAAAGTGAAATCTTGCAATTTCTCCAACAGAAATAGCCATAATGCCGTATTAGCCAACATCATTTTCAACGCAGCAAAACTAAATGGTTGTTTATCTGATTGATTTGTATCATATGAATTTCTCTAACGGAGAGAAAGCCAACATCATCTTCTATCTTTCATCATCATCAATCAGCGAATCATCACATCGTCCACTCAACCGTACAAGCATCGATTGTCTCCAACCGCAGGTTGATTGTCATATACGAAGATAATATCATTGAGTCAATTACGAATTGAAGGACGGATCGAGGACGAAGTGGATGTAGCAGCGGCAACGGAGCAAGTCAGGAGGTATGTAGAGGATGGAGTATTGCGGTTTGGTGTTGAACTGCAAATGGAGAAGAGTGGACTAATTGCAGTTCATGGCTTTCATGGTTGTTTTCAAAGAAGGGGTAGGTCCATGTTAATTTTACATGGTCCTAGTGTGCAAGTAAGAATTTGCCACAATATTACTCCCTTAAAAACTTTACCCATTTATATTTTCCCTAGTAACAGATAAGGCACAAAAAAAAAAAACTCGCAAAATTTCCATCCCATCAATCCACGCAAGCCCTAAGTAAAATTAGAGCATCTCTAATGTAATTTTAGGACCTGCTTGCAAATTATAGAAAATAGATAGCAGCATGTGTTAACCATTGGAGATGATAAAAACAAGCAACAACAAGCAGACCTGCTTATTTGAGCAGGGTAGCTTGAAAATAAAGTAGATTTCACGTATCAATTGATGACATGTGTTGGCTTTCTTATATTAATTTATATTTTTTTAATTCATATTATGTTAATGAATGACATCAAGCTACAAGGTACTGTAGATAACCATTATTGATTTTTGTAGTTTAAAGCTAATGTTGCTTGAAAATTTAAATTAATATTACAWGCTACAACAATTTGTCGCCAACCACTAGATCGGAGATGCCCATAGCAGTATAAAAGTACGGAGTAATTTTTTTCAGGCAATAAGCACCAAATAATCAATATGACCTAAGTAGAATTCAAAAACTTTACAATAGTCGTCCAAAAAACGCTCACCACTACGAATGAATGTGAGCCACTAGTTTTATTTTATTTTACCTTTTTTTCTAACAAAATATTTATTAAATCTCCTTAAATATTTCAATATTTGTTTTTGTTTTGAGGTTGCCTAATATTTTTTTTTCCAAATAAGGAAAGATTCATTTGAAATAAAAACTAAAGTAAATATTGATATATTTAAGGAGATTTGTTAAATATTTTATTAGAAAAAAAGATAAAATAAAATAAAACTAGTGGCTCACATTCATCCATAGTGGTTGACGTTTTTTGGACGACCGTCATWAAGTCATCCAGTAGAATTAGGAAGAGATCAAACCATTTAGCTAGGATGGACCTTCCTCTATCCTAATACCGTAAAGCACAAAAAATCAATCTACATTTAATTCAGTGAACCAATTACTTTGAATTTAAGCTTTAATAACCTATTCATTAACAAGCTAGTGAATCGAAGCAATTACATGAAAAGTTTCACGCCTTATTTTGTTAGGAACTAGACTGTGGTGCTAGTTTACTTCATGTTTCCTAACTTATTAGCACATCTTATATGTTACAACATTAAATAGTACTCAAGCATGAAATAACTTGAATAATTTCATTATTATTTCGTTTTTAAAGAATTGAAAGAACGAAGAAATATATATTATCTTAGGAATTCAATTTTTTGAGATTCATGACTTCATGCACACGTTTATATTTTCTTTGCTTCAATTATTTTTGGTATATTTAAAGTCTTTAAYTTCTTATTATGCTATTTTTAGTAAAGAGTACAATTCATAAATTCGAAAATCCACACCGATGTGCGGAGTAAGTAATTTAGGTTAGTTCCAATAAACTAGGTCAACTATTTTATCTTTTTTAATAGGATGAATTACATGTATGAAATAATAAATTATATAACAAAACTCAATCTAAACTAAGGGATTCACTTACAAGAGTAGAAACATCAGTTGAAGTCAGACGTGCCGTAATAAAAGCCAAGTAGAAGAACGAAAAGAATGATGCTCCACATTTACTACATTAGGTTACAAATATCACATGTTAGGAGAAGAGATAATTTATTCATAGCAATTCTATATAACTTCATGATTTTATCAAATAAGATACGCATTTTTAAAGTTTTTAAGCCCTATAACCTAGTGGTATCCAGAAATTCTATCTCACGTGTTTGAAAACAATACAGTACATATATATTATAAAATGAAATACGAAATACGTACAATTTGTTCAACAATTAACATTGATATTAGAACAATTTGTTCGAGTGAATAACATATAATTATAATCTTGTTTGTATTTAAAAAATAGATTAATTTCATTTGTTCCTTTACACCTACAAACTTTTCCAAAGATCGAGTTGCGATTGTTTTATTAAATTTCATTTATTACATTCTAAGAAGTACAAAATCTTATAAATTTAAATATAAATCATAAATTTTGATTGGCACGGAAAATCCTTTCCCACGTGTCCTCACAAAATTGGGTCAAAATGATCCACGTGCAAACGCCACCGTTTTTATTAATCCGAACCAACGGGACGGAGAACGACGTTTCTACACTAAAACAGTGGTAAGGAACGCTCGGAGCATGGATGGATGACAAGTGTCACCCATCTAAGTGGTTCCTTGGTTTTTGAGGGATTACCTATAAATACCCAAAAAACAAGGAATAACACACAATTCTCATAGCATTTATTGCATAACTCCAACTACTTTCTCTCTAGCTTGCGACTTTTATTCCTAAACTCCATACTTACTTAAGCATCGGAGGGAGATAATTCGAATAGGATTATTCTCCTTTGTGGGTGCCAGGCCTCAAATTTCTCTCAGCCAGGAGTCTAGGAAAGCAAAAGCGAGTCTACGTGCAATAGAAGGTCAGCTCTCCGAGGTAGCATTGATGGGAAGCTCCACCCCTCTCTCACCCAGAAGCTAGGGAAATATTGTAGCAGGCACGTCATCGACAAAATTACTTGCTACAACATTTGGCGCCGTCTGTGGGCGAGGAATTAGAAATGGCTTCAGGAGATGACCGCGCACCACGTAGACAACCACACCTCCTTCTCAGAGAAGGAAAGTAATCCCAATGGCGAGACACTCGCCGATCTCTTCACTTTCCAAGTTGCCTCGAGGACACACTGACTTGTCGCTTCAGGACATAGGTAGTAGGTATTGTTTCTCATGATACTCTTAAGAATGAATTTCCAAGGGGTGACGAGATTTGACTCGTTTCAGCCAACAGGAAGAACTGAAGAGTAGACTTGACGCTCTCCAAGCGGAGAATGCCGCTGAAAGCCTTGTAGGGCAGCAAGTCTAAGGTGACTGGCAGTGAAGCTCCTGCCAAGTCTCAGAGCAGCGAGTACAACACTCCCATCATTCCAAAGCTCCGGCCATCAAGGTCAAAAATCCAACACCGCAAGGTAACATGTTTCAACGGAAACATTCCTTGGACGAAAAAGGGCCAGGCCAGGAATATCGTAGCACTCTAAAGCCTGCCAACACAACAACTGCCATAGGCAACTTCTGCCAGAGGTGGCCCATATAGGTTGATGAGCCTATGGAGAAGATGAGTTCCTCCCATGAACAACCAGAGGACGTCAGAAATCTCATCGAGAAGAGAAGCAAGATCGCGAAGCTTCCTCTATGGATGCTCGGAAGATCATTGAGATCAAAAGGGAGAAAGAACCAGGATGCCAGGCTGATCCTAGACAAGAAAAAGACTGAGAGCTTAAGCAAGCGCTCGGTATGATGAAGACCATTCTTTGACTGTCTACGCCAGTATGTACGGACCCTTCATCGTTCTCTCAGAACACATGTCCAGCCCATAGTACTCTGGCCAGGCACTCTGCTCACGTAGCAGGAGCCAGAAGTAAGATCCCACCAACGTGGGGTGTCACCAAAGCGTGCTCACCTGGATAGGGGTCATGGAACGTCCCATGGAGTGACTAGGGAATGCAACGCTTCCTAACTGACAGAACCTTTCTCTCCATCAATCCTCATCGCAGCAGTCCTGAAGATCAAGTTTCCATCTATTGATGCTTATGATGGACTATGACCAAATGATCACCTGGCAATGTACAGCATCTTAAGATGACACCCAAGTGATAATGCTACGTGGTGTAATACTTTCAGTACTCTCAAGGGCTGGAAAAGGTGGTTCAGCGCCTTCAACGGTTCTATCACAACTTCAACGAGTTGGCTGTTTCTTTTTACTCATCATTTCATGCACATCGCCAGGAGCAGAAAAGCAGCTGCACTTGGGAAGAATCAACAGCGGCCAATTGAAGAGTTTGAGGAGCTATGTTAAGCCGCTTCAACAACGAGACCCTACAAAATTCAGGCTTGCCAGACCGGTATCCTGGACAATTTTACAGAGGACTGACGAGGATAGCCCATTCAAGTTTCAGATGGTCAGACACGGGTTGGAGACTTGAATGAAATGATAGAGAGCTGAAGCATGGATTCACGCTGAAGAGTCTGTGCTATCAAGAAGGCCAAAGAAACGTAATCCCCCTCCTCAAAAATCAAGTAACTGCACACCGCAAGTGGTGGTGACAAAAAGAGGTCTGGCACCTGGAATATTGAGGAGAGGGAACATCCCAAAAGGGGCGGCCAGGAAGAAGAGAAAATTTAGCTACACACCTACGTTGAATACACCAAGATCTTTTCCAAGTCTACAAGGAGGTGAGTCGATGTCCATATCGATGATCCTCCCCAATCAAGACTGAAATGGACAAGAGGACAAGTCCAAAATTGCAAATATCACAAGGAGCCTGGACATGTCACGATGATTGCTATACTTGCAGCGCACTATTGATCGTCTGGCCATCAGGGCAAGGTAAAGAAGCATTTAATAAAAAGATTTCTGAAGAAATCTCCTTCTAGGAGGGTGCCCAAATGAGGAGCATTCTGACTCCGGAATCGTCCATAGGATCTCGGAGGTTTGTGCAGTGGTCCAACTGCTAAGGTCACCAGGACTATGTCAGAACTCCTCAACAAGTTATGCTCTCGGACAAGGAGGAGAGGAGAAGTTCCAGACATTTTCATTCCGAGAAGGATCGTGGGGAGGTAAGCACCCCCATGATGACCCTCGTGGTCAAAATGAAAGTGGCGGATAAGCGTGTCCGCCGCTTCCATTGACCGGGAAGCTCCTCTGACTATTAGCTTTGAGTGCCTTCAAAAGCTCAAGTATATATGAACGACTTAGTGCCATGCCATAATCCTTCATAGGGTTTGGTGGTGTATCATTCAGCTGGTGGGAGTTGTCACTCTCACCCTCCGTCTTGGAGGGAAAACGTTTGTAGCACCTGCGAGTAAGTTCCTGTGGTTAAGAATATGACAGCCTACAACGTGATTATTGGCAGTCCAACGCTCAACGTTCAAGGTCAGGGTGGTCACACATTCTGATGTTGATGAAGTTCATCAGTGACGAAGGAAGGTTGGACAGATATACTGAGATCAGCAAGTCGCTCGAGAGTGCTACCTTCACCGTCAAAGCACTTGCTGGGGCAAAGGATAATGATGTGCCAAAGACTTCGAAGCAACAAGGGGTCTCCAAGAAGAGGAAAGACTGGTGAAGTAATGATGGTTCATGGAACCCACCAGGAAATGATGGCCATCCACGGCTTGTTTGCCWCTATCTCTCGGCCAGAGCCAGGAGGCCAACAAGAGGATTTTGAATTAGACCCTACCTTGCCAGGGAGAACGGTTAAGGTGGGAGATGCCATGAATGACAAGCTGGGGCAAGAAGTCAAGGACTTGTTAAGGGAATACAAAGACGTTTTTGCGTTCTCAGCAGAGGAGATGCCAGGTTTGGATCCAAAGATCGCCYAGCACAGCCTTAACATTGACTCTACTTTCAAGCCAGTGAAACAAAAGAAGAGAACCTTGGGGCCGGTCCGAAGCAAGGCAGCCGACGGGGAGGTTAAAAAATTGCTAGACGCTGGGTTTATTCGTCCTTGCCAATACCCGGTGTGGGTGGCAAATGTAGTCCTAGTTCCCAAGCCAAATGGGACATGGAGAATGTGTGTGGACTACACCGATTTGAACAAGGCTTGTCCGRAAGATAGCTTCCTACTCCCAAAGATCGAGAAGCTAGTAGACTCTACAGCGGGGCACGAGGCCATGAGCTTCGTTGATGCTTATTCARGATTTCATCAAATCCCTCTTAAGGAGGAAGACCAGGACAAGACAGCCTTTGTCACTGACAACGGGTTGTATTGTTACAAGGTAATGCCTTTTGGCTTGAGAAATGCTTGCTACCTTCCAAAGATGTGTAAACACCATCTTTGCTAAGCAGCTTGGAAGGAATGTAGAAAAGCCTACATTGATGACATGATCATCAAGAGCAAGAAGAAGGAAAATCATG
>SNQN01004031.1:0-55292 GCA_008642245.1 Bassia scoparia
GATAATGCTTCACTCAAAAGATGAAACATTCGATGAGTGGGTTACTCTAGTGAAACAGGTGGAGAACCAGCTTTCTCACAAGCTGGTCTCGGTAAGATCATACCATGTTACTGAATTTGAAAATGTTGTTTTTATTGGTTATTGCAGGGAACATGGTATAAGTCACAACTTCTCAGCCCCTAGAACACCTCAACAAAATGGTGTTGTTGAAAGAAAGAATAGAACTCTTGAGGAGATGGCCAGAACAATGCTTATTGAAAGTGGTCTTCCTAAGAGTTTCTGGGGTGAAGCTGTTGACATTGCTTGCTATATATCAAATAGAGGACTCATAAGACCTAAACTGAAGAAAATTCCCTATGAACTCCTAAAGGGCAGAAAACCCAATATTGCATACTTTCGTGTATTTGGATGCAAATGCTATGTACATAATTATGGGAAGAACCATATTGATAAATTTGACCCTAGGAGTGATGAGAGAATCTTTCTCGGATATTCTTCTCAAATTTAAGCATATAGAGTCTTTAACAAGAGGAATTTGTGTGTTGAGGAGAGTGTCCATGTTGTTTTTGATGAGTTTAACATGTCTTCTGAGATTGCACAGGTTGAACTTGATGAGATTATAGGACTCCTGGAGTTCACTGGGAACCATGCTGTTGGTTATCCGAATGAAGAGCAAGCTAACCTAGGCTCACCTACTGGTCCACCAGAACATCATTGTGGAGAACCTAGAGGAGAAGATGATGAGGATACAGATAGGGAACTAGGACCTGATGGTTCTCCAAGCGATGAACAAGTAAGTAGTTCAGGGGGAACAAACAATCAAACAAACAATAATGATACAACCCCTGAACTTGAGGAAAGAGAGGTAAGGGGAAACAACACGATTGAAAATCCTTCTAGTTCCTCGGAAGAGGAAGAGATTATTGATCCTGTTGGTTCCCAAACAAATGAGGAAGCACAAAATGATTTTCCTGCTAAAAGTTTTAAATACAGTTCTTCTCATCCCCCTGATCAAATTATTAGCAACATAAATAAAGGGATTCAAACAAGAAGAAGTGTTTTAACAAACTTTTGTGCTTTCTATTCATTCTGTCTAGCATAGAACCAACTGACTATAAAATGGCATTAACTGACCCTGATTGGTTCTAGCAATGCAGATGAGTCTAAATCAGTTTCAAAGGAACGAAGTTTGGCCTTGTACCTAGACCCAAGAAAGGTCAGTATTGTACAATGGGTATTCAAAAACAAATTGGATGACCTAGGTACCATAGTCAGAAACAAAGCAAGGCTAGTTGTGCAAGGTTACAATCAACAAGAGGAATAGACTATGATGAGACCTTTGCACCTGTGCTAGATTAGAGGCTATTAGATTTAATTGCTTATGCTGCTCACAGAATATGAAGTTGTTTCAGATGGATGTGAGACTCCTCGAATGGTATTGAAAGAAGGGGTATATGTTGAGCAGCCCTGGTTTTGAAGACAAGTTGTTCCCCAACATGTTACAGTTGGACAAAGCATATATGGATTAAGCAAGCACCAAGGCTTGGTATGAACGATTGTCCATTCTTGATGAAGATGATTACAAAAGGGGAACAGTGGAAAAACCTTGTTTATTGACAAACAGGGGAACCACTTGATTTAGTAAAAATTTATGTGTGATGATATTTTTTTGGTGCTACTAATCAGGTGCTATGTGAATGAGTTTGCTAATCTATGCAGAGTGAATTGAAAATGAGCATGATGGGGGAACTAGGGTTTTCCTTGGTCTGCAGATAAAGCAAACGTTGATGGAATCATGATCATCAACAAAATATAAAGTTTTGAAAAAGTTTGGCATGGAGAACAGCAAGGCTTATGAACACCTGTTCCCTACTCTACCAAACTTGATGCTGACTTAAAGGGACAGATGTGAAGCCTCGTAAGAGGAATGATGGATCTTGTTTACCTAACAGCTAGTAGACCTGATATTGTGTTTTTCTGTTGTTGTGTGCCAGGTTTCAAAGCAATCCAAAGGAATCCATTTGAAGGCTGTTAGAAGGATACTTAGGTATCTGTGGAACAGCAGATGTGTTGCTTGTGGTACCTAAAGGTAGCCAATTGACCTTATAAGATACGAGCAGATTATGCTGGTTCCTAGTGATAGAAGAGCACATCAGGTAGGCACACTTCTAGCTCTGTTTAATTCATGGGGATCAGAAGCAAAATTCAGTGGCCTTATCCACGCTGAGTCAGAATATTGCTGCAGCTCATGCTGTTCTCAATCTGTTGTGGAAGGAACCAGCTGAAAGATTTTGGTGTGATACAAAGTGTTCCAATCTTTGTGACAACACGAGTGCTATAAACATTTCCAAAATCCAGTTCAGCACCTAAAACAACACATTGAGATAGACACACTTTTTGAGGATAAGTTGAGAAAGGGTTAGTGAGATGTTGTTGCAAAAGTGAGGACAAATAGCAGACATCTTTACAAAACTTTTGTGTCGAGAGACTTTTGTAGATTAAGATCCTTTGGGTCTAGTTAGATTTTAGTTGTTTTGTGTCATAGGTTATAGATTCTGGCAACTTGGCTTTTATACTTTTCCCTTCAATGATGGCTAGAAACATCTTTTTGTATGTGTGTCGCTGTATTATGTAGACACCTAAATGTGTCTCCCCAAATGAGTAATCCGTGATGAAACATACGCGTCTCGCGATTGTTTTGACTCAGAAAAGATGCTTTGAACTCACAAAAGTTGGAAATACGTGAGGTCGTACTCGGAACTATTGAGCAAAGGACAAATAAAGGGGCAAAAACATTTTCTTTATTTCTTTAATTATTTCATTTTTAGGTTTTCTTTCTATTCTTAGACTTTCTATATTCATTCTTCACATTTTTCTGAGCTCACCAGTATTTTAGATTATTTTTCTGATTTTTCTACATTTTTTCTATGAATTTTGTAAAGTTTATACGCAGAAAATACAAAAAAAATACATAATACAAGAAAAATCTCGAAAATACGTGGAACCTTCTAGAACATCTAGAATCCTTGCTTGAGAGCAAGGTGTCTAGGTGCGTCGAATCAAGGAATCACGGAATAAAATCGGAGGAAATCAAAAAATATTTTCGGAAGATATATTGGTATATACGAGGCGATATATATACGCTAGAGGTTACTCGTATATACGCAGAGACCTGCGTATATATACGCAGCCCTGCGTATATACGCAGCCACCTGCGTAATAGACTCCCGCGTAATACGCAGGTTTGCTGTCTCTCGTTTTCCCTCGTGCCTATAAAATGCCTGCCTTGCTCATTCCGAAGACACACGTACTATTGTCGTACTTTGTCACCTAACTTGACTATTCTCTCTCACTCTTCAACACTCTAACACACATCGTTCTGAGTTCTAGCATCGATTCTGTCGACTTCAACAAGCGAAATAAGGGTATAAATCTGAGATTACTCACCTAAAACATCTTTTTTGACTCTACTTAATTCCTTTTGTCACTTTAATTTGACTAAATTATTATTGCAGTTTAATTAATCAACACAAGTAGAAACTCACTTTTATTTGATTCATGTAAATAATAGGTTACTGTTTCACTTTCGTTTAATTTCATTTACTTATTATTCATTGTATGTGTTATTGTTGCTAGTCATACTACATTCTCTTTGTGTTTTGTTAGCCATCTCAACGATCCAATCGAAAATTTATTCGGTTATATTTAACAAAATGAATTTGATTGCAGTGACAAGGTGAGGAGGCTACATATAATAATATGTTTCATATTTATGTTTTCTCATGGTGGATGTATCCATATGTATATATATATATTCTATCACCTTGTATATTTGTTAAACAAGACGATCAATTGCGACAATTAAAGTCAGATAATCATGGACGACCGGTTTTCTAAGCACCTTTTAATATTGACTAACAATATGGATCGCCTTAGTCCATTATAGAAGTCAATTGTTTGTACATAATAGCAACCCACCTAATAATATATAGATAGTGGCTTTCAGATCAATCATAAGCCTTTGAATTCAATCTGTTATGATTATGCAACTACAATGAGAACCGAGTAGAGGCGCGCCTACATGGGGCGGATTGGGTTACTGATTCAATCGTACCATGTCCCCGACCCACATTGTTACTTGGACCCTTTTTGGGGCCACTAGTTTGGCAGCAATGTTATCGGGCGTCGGAATACCTATATAGGCACGGTGGCGATCCCTTGACTCCGTCAACACACCCAACGCATTCACATGCGGATTACCATGGCTCAATTCCATGACACTGCAAGCTAGAGGTCAACGCCCCCACTAGGCGGGGCGAAGCCCTACAATATATCATGGTCGAAATCCTTTCATAGCGTGTATGTAGATGGCTTGATTGCCTCAAAAAGGTTGAAAGTCAATGGTGCAAAGAGAAAGTTTATTGAACATTAATGTCCACAAAAACAGAATTCATGGTTCTGCACAGGTACACAGCAGGGAAACAACAGGTCACTCTATATGATTTTCCGTTGATTTTTCAATATCTTTTGGAAAATTAATTAGGATATTTTTTTTTGGAAAGAAATCTATCTTATTCAGTATTGGCTTGTTGATCAAGGATAACAACACACACATGCCTAAATTGAAGTCGGTTGAGGTTATTATGGTAAGTGATCATGCAAAATTAAATTATTCGAAAATCTAGCCGTTATGACTTACCGGCTATATTCTTCAAACTCTCACTTTTGATGATCTCTCTTATATATATATTGGTTCTAACCTTTTGTTGCAGCTCACAACTATTCATCACTCTATACTCTCTTCTAATCTCAAGTCCTCTGTTTTCTACTTCAAAATTCGAAATTCAAAAGTACTATTCATTGAGTTACTGTTCATCTTCGTTAGTGATCATTCAAAGCATGGGTAGGAAATCAAACACAGGAAGGAAAGGTAGAGGGAGCGGTCAGTCTAGTGATTCATCACATTGCCAAAAGGACAATGAAGAAAACCCTGAAACACAACAACTCGAAGTCAAAACCACAGAACTACCACCCACTGACTCGTCAAAAACTTCTACTCCCACAAAATTCGACCAAAACCCACTTNTGACTCGTCAAAAACTTCTACTCCCACAAAATTCGACCAAAACCCACTTTAGAAATCACCATCAAAAACCTCAAAATTAAGTTCTAAGGAGATTGTGCCTCATGAGAATCCTACTGAGGGTGGTGGTTCCACAATTAAGGAACCAGCTCATTCTCAGGGGGAAAAACTTCATGAGACTCAAGAAAATTTGAACCAAGAATTTGAGAAGGCTGTTACTGGTGAAGAGGACGTTCAAATAACTGGTGWAAAGGAAGGGGAACCTATTGTGGAGCTTTCAGTTAAAGGGAGACTTCGCTCAGTAGTGAAGAAGGAAGTAAAGAAAGAAGAGGAAGAACAATCAACTAGTTCTGAAAGGGGAACCAAGAGGAAGGCAACTGCTGCTAAACCACCTCGCTCAGTCAAAGGTAAGTCTATAGAATCTCCCGTTACTGGTTCTACTGACTTAAGTGCTAGAGTAGTATTGTTTGGGTGTAGAGTTAAGGATTGTTATTTCAACGTGCCTGCATTGTCTGAGTATAAGGATTTAATTGAATATCAAGGTTGGATGTCCTTGTTTGATTGTTCTGCTGCTAATGTCTCTGGGGTGAGGGACTTTTATGTGAATCTTAAACAATTGCTGGATATGTCTATTGGTTCTACTGTTAGAGGTATTGAGGTCGGTTTGTCAGTTTCTACTGTTTCTAGTTTGTTGGGGATTCCAAGGGATGGTTTTGATAAGTATTTTAATGACTGGTGGCCTATGCTGGTAGGGGTCACTCCTGATGAAATTTATGATTTTCTATTTGAGGGTAAGATGCCTAAGAAGTATGTTGTTTTCAAATCTGCTGATCTTAAGGAACCACTAATGCTGGTTCTGCATTCTTTGTGTAACAAAGTTTTACTTCCTCGGGTTCAAGGAAGGGGAACAGTACGCATCATGGAGATGGTACTAATCTACCTGATGATGAAGAAGATTATGATAAATCTTCCTTCCTTGATGCTTGACCACATCATGAACTGTTATGGTTCATCTCATCACTCGATTGCTTAAGGATAACAAAGTTAGCCTAAGTGGATCCACTGTACCAGTTACAGTGTTCACAAAGGCTATTCTTAAGCAAAAGGGTCTTGATATTGGTGTTGATGTTTTAAGATTTAAGTTTGAGGAACTAGTGGAGGTTAAGCCACCTCCAAAGAAGAAAGCCAAGGCAGAGGAGCCAGCAAGTCAAATGTTGTTCTGGAGAGAATGGAGAGCTAAGAGAAAACTCTTGGTAAGTTGATGGAGCTGGTTTAGGGTATTTTAACTTCGTTCAATGCCAAAATCGGTCAAATGGAAAAGAGTTAGCTAATACTCAATTGTTGTTGCTTACTATTCTTGATGTCAAAGCTCAGATGGCTCCAAGTATTGGTTCTGTTCCTCCTAAGACTCAGGTTTCGGCTCTAGCTGCTGCAAGTGAATTGGTGGCTCCGGGGATTGAGGAACCAGGGCATATTGATGATAAACAGCAGCAGACTGAGGAAACAAAGGTTGAAGACCCAGCTGATGATGAGGAGGTTGAGGAAGAAGTAGATGATGATGATGATGCAGATGATGAAGATGATGATGATGCTGAGCCCGATGATGATGAGGAGGAAGAGTATGATGGAGAGGAGTGATGCTGTTTGCTCCTGTTTCCCCTCCCTTATTTTCTATTAATTCTAAAAATAACTGATTCTATTGGCCTGTAATTATTCAACCCTATCCACGAACATTTCTTTCTATGTHGATTAGGGTCCTTTTGGTTAATCCTTGCTGCCATGTATGAACTTTGATATTTTGCTATGTGATGGTATGCTGAACTAATTATCTCTTTGCAGCATGATACTTGAATGCTGGTTGATGCCACTGTATGGATGAGCACATTTAACAATTTGTGCACATCACTTTACTTGAGAGTTTTTTTAATGATGCCAAAAGGGGGAAAAAGTGTCGAAGTTCAAATGCCAAGAATCTAGCTTAGTTCAGTTAGTTTAGTGTTTAGAATAGCTAACTTGTTCATTCATTGAGTCATTTTTCCTTTTAGGAACCAGTTAGAATAGCTAACTTGTTCATTGAGTCATTTTCCTTTTAGGAACCAGTTAGAATAGCTGACTGTTCTTTTTATTCTTTGTGTCTGCTGGTTGTGCTCAATATCTCTTGAGTACAAATATGGAAAGTTTATTGTTTCTAACTTGTTTAGTTACAGGAACTTCGAATTAGTTTGTCATCATCAAAAAGGGGGAATTTGTTGAGTCCCTTAAGTTTTGAATGATGATAAACCATTACAGGAAACAGGATGCTTCAGTATGAATATAGTTGGTTCTGGGAACCAGCTGGTTTGGGATACTTGTTTCCTCAGACAAGTTAATATTTATTGTGAATACTTTGAAAATAACTTGTTTGCTACAGGGAACAGCTGATTACATGAAAAGCTCATTCATTGGTACAGAACCAGTACGAGCTGTTTCCTTGACTGTTATGCTGGAAAACAATCATGTATCTTTTATTGCATGTTAACCTTGTTATATGTGCAGTAATAGATTGATTCCAAGACTTGAAGTGTGAAGCCTTTCGAAGACATTCGAAGAAAGAAGCTGTGCTCAAAATTGAAGTAGTTGAAAGGAAGATTCAAGTTCTTGAAGATTACATGAAGATTAGAAGAATTGCTCCTTAAAGATGAATTTTAGGAATTCATGTAATATGCTTTGTAGTGTGATTGAATAGTAATAATCTAAGTGCTTTAAGTGTTCTGAGTATAATATGAATTCTGGTACAAAGCTTGGAACAAAATTCATAACACACTCATTTATGGAACCAAGTTGGGGAACCAGTTGTGTTCCTGAATGGAACTTTGGCTGCGGTTTTGAAAAACGATTTTTCTAAAATATTTTAATAGGATATTTTGAAAAGATATTTGCAGCTGGAAATATAGACGAATATGTGTATATTGCCTTAAACCTTGGAGTATAAATCTTGTTCGATTAATTCCTTAGGATAAAATCGAACAAGATAAATACTTTCCATAAATTTAATCTTGCCTTGTTTGACAAGTATAGATTTATGGAAACTAGGGTTTAAATCAATATACATATAAATACTCATCTATGCTTCTAAATTCCACATCTCTCCCACGGATTAAAAGAGTTTAGAATTATTTGAGAGAAAAACACAAAGCACAAAGATCGTTGCTTTGAGTCACATAAGAGCATTAGACGAGCTTAATCAATCTCTTACTTAGCTTTTAAGAAGTCATTCCTAAGAGAAAAAATTGCTATTGTAAAGGCATTCAACAGAGGGGTTGAAGGCCTGGTGAGTGTTTGTGAGTTCAAACACAAAGTTGGACTTACGAGTGTGAGTCGAGTGCACATTCWGAYTTGAGTGTGGGGTGTYCRGGTTCCCGGAGTAGGGAAACAGTASAGTGAGCGAGTTCTTTGTWTTTRGGAGTAGATTAATAAAAGAACTTAGGATAGGAGGACGTAGCCCAGAGTTGGGTGAACCTCGTTAAATACTGTGTGTTCTTTATTGCTTTATTTATATTCCACTGCGTACAGGAACCAGCCCAACTCGTTTCTCATTGTAAGTCCGAAAGCAAAAGAAGAAAAATTGGTGATCATTAACTATACTCAATTCCCCCCCCCCCCCCTCCCCTCTTGAGTATCACGTAACCTTCATGAACTCACTCTTTGGTTGGCATTTCACTTAACTATGGAAGGTGACACAAGTTACTCTTAAGTGTTTAGAGTAATTGTTTTCCCCCAAAGCTTATTTCAAGAGTTTGCTTAGCTACTTTTAGTTCAATTACAACATTTCAAAGTATGTTTGCTCCCTAAGCTAGTGTAGTTTAGATTTAAACTCCTTTGGTTACCTTCCCAGAGGATCGACCCCTTACTCACCTCTGTACTTTGGTATAGTTGTAGTATCGGAATATAAATTGTGATTTTGAGATCACCGGTTAGGTTTAGCCAACGACCCTTTCCGGGGCCCTTCATGGACAGACTTGAAAGTCTAGTAATTCCATCGATATTTTTCATTGAATTGTGCATATACCTTGTGGCCCTTCGAATAGGGTCATGCCTTAGGATCCATGGTCTCATATGGTTAAGTTTTATACTCGAGATCCCCTTAAGGGGGGAAACTACTTTGGTGCATATGATTAATTGATCATATGGCTAATGCAATTCCTATCCTGCCCATGTTGCATGAGCTGGTGTTACTAGATACGTGTGCATTAGAAGTAACATGGTCATACATCGCTAATTTCTTGTGGTGAAATTTGGACCAAGCTATACTTTTAGGCGTGATACCTCTTTGACTTAACCAAGATGACCATTCGTTCTTAGATCTACACTTTAAGGGGACTCGAACTCATGATTTATGTAGAGTGATCAATATTTGCATATTAGATACTTTTAGCCTTGTATATTAGGATTTTTATGTATTGGACTTGGCCCATCACACAAGCATATAGATCATGGGCATCTTTAGTTGGACTTAGGATTAAACATGCGTATTTTTCATATTGTAAAAAAAGCCATTTTTTTCTACGAAAAAGAAAGAGAATAGAAAAAAAGGAGAGAAAAATCGAAAAAAATGTGGAAAACAATGGCTTTGCATTCATGTAGGATTTTTCTTTTATTTTATGCATTAAGGAAATGGCCATGTTAAGAGCATGCATTGAGTCCACGAGTCAAACGAAGCGTCGTTTTTAATAGGAAGTCTTGTTACATCGCAAAATTCAACATTGAGAACTTTTGTTGGACCTGTAAGGATAATCAAAGGTTAGTTCGTGATCAAGTCGAATATCCAACCGAGATTCCTTCATCAAAGAGAACTTCGAAGAAGATGTCTCAGTCACCCGAATTGGAAGCAGCGAACAAGAAGATCAACGATCTCACGAAGCACGTTGAAAACTTGTTTGTAATGATAGAAAAGCTCACTACCAAGGTTGACAATAATGCTGAAAATGTTTCCACTAAGAACTTTGAAAGACTCATCAAGATGCATATGGATGGGGCCTCCTACTATGAGAATTGGAACAATGAAATCTTATACTAAACTAAGCTTCTTGACAAGTTTTCCGCCAATGATCTTCCTCAATTAAATCCCACTAATGATCCATGCTTCCATCTCAAGGCTTTCAAGGCCACTTTGAGCCTCAAAGGAGTTGATGCATCACTTTATCAAATGTTTTTTCCACTTTCACTCGCTCTAGTGTGCAACAAATGGTTCTTTTCCTTATTTGAAAAGGAAACCTAAACATGGGAAGATGTTGCTCTTGCTTTCATGTTTCACTACAAAGGGAACATTCAAACTCAAGCTTCCACTCACGAGCTTGAAATTCTCTCTGGGTGGAAGGAAGCAGTCGCGCAATTGGCTTGCACTTCACCTGAAGTTGAGATGGTTCAAACTTTCATATCGAATTTGCAACCAAAATACAAGAATCATTTTTGCTACATAGGAATTGAAACTTTCAATAAGGTCTAGCACATTGGCATAACCATTGAGGATGACTTATTGAAAGAAAGTAGTTCCAACCCAAAGCCCAAATGGAATAATAACAAGAAGGATAATTCCTCAAACAATGTTTCCACACTCCAAACTACTCTAGAGTTCCCTAGGAATCAAGGCTATAGGCATCCAAAACATGAATATTTTCTATTGGGAATGACTTATGCTCAAGCATTCGAGCGTCTCCAAAGTAAGGGGAAGATCTCACCAATCGGCCCTACTCCTGATCCAGATCCAGAAAAGAGAAATCCAAGATGATATCACTCGAAATATTACAAGTATCATCAAGTTAGGATTCATACCATTATAGAATGCTATAAGCTTAAGCATGAAATCCAAGACATGGTAGAGGATGGAAGACTCCCAATTCCTCCATGCGCGAAGAAGCCAAACATTACATCAAATCCTCTTACAACTCTTATGATCTCTTTCGATAAAGAAAACACATTTGATCCAGCTACTCTCATTTGTCCCGTACGTCAAACAATTAGGGATATTTCACTTCTTTTAATGGTTGTTGGGGCAGTGATGATGAAGTCAATTATCTCGACAATGTTGCTACTCATCAAGTCATGGCAAGAGAAGATCTTGAAGAAGAATTTGACGACGAGGACATTATCAAATTGCAAACTGATGTGCAATTGTTCACTAGGAGTAGTCGTATTCTTAATCCCACTCTACAACAAGATGCTAATGACATTCCTATTCTCTCACCTCGAGAGGAGAATCCAATCATCAAACATCTCAAAAAGAATAAGGGTGAGCTGAACGTGTTGCAACTAATTGTCACCTCAAAAAGTCATCGCGAATCACTTCTTAAGGCTCTTACTAAACTTAGCGTCTCAAGTGAAACAACTCCTGAAGGATTGTTTAACTTTATAACTAACCATGGTGATTCACCTTACATGGTCCTTTCTGATGATGATTAGCCACCTGAAGGGCCCCATCACAACAAGGCCTTACACATCACTATAATTTGTAGGCAATTCCACATCCTTATAACATTGGTTGATAATGGATCTGCCATCAATGTTTGTCCTTTAAGGACCGCTCAAAAGCTTGGAATTTCAATTGATGATCTTTAAGTCAATACGCAAACGATTCACGCTTATGATAATTTAAAGAGGCAAGCTCTAGGTCTCATTTGGCTTAACATTTCTACCGGCTCAATAGAGAAACGAATAAAATTCCATGTCATGGATGTTAGAACCTCTTTCAATCTACTACTTAGACGTCCTTGGCTACATGAGCAGCGCGTTGTTGCCTCATCCTGTCATCAAAAAGTCAAGTTACTTCTCCATGGCACTCCAGTAGTTATTGATGCTTCTCCCATGAAGATTCAAGCAATAGGAAAATCTTCCTTGCACGTCCAACTTGATGACGAAGATGAGGAACTTTGGGGATTTTCCACTTCCATGATCAAAGAATATCCTTGTGATGCTAATCTCGCTATCCATACCATACTTAAGAAACAAGGATACTTTCCAGGAATGGCCTTAGGATCTAAAAAGGAGTATACTCCTCTTCTTTTTATTTGCCAAAAAGAACGAGAAGTTTGGATTAGATAACTGGCCTACTAAGAAGGAAATGAAAGAGCAAGCATTGAAGTATGCCACTTTGAAGAAGAATGAGCCAAAGAATGAGCCCTCGATTGCTCCTTGCGAGCGCATTTTCAATGGAAACTTTGTATGAGATGGAGAGAATGTTCGAAGTTATGATTTTACTGGAACACTTCGAACTCCTAATGGCAAAGATTATCCAGGACTCGAAATTTCCAAGATTGTGGTTTCATTAAAGATAGAGTCAATGATTCTGTCAAGACAATACCACCTATCATCGATTCAATGGGCATGGGTCTACTTTTCGGCATGGAAAAAGAGGAAGACGATGCAAGCATTCAGGAGGTGATGAGTAATGAGTCTTCCAATCCAATCAAGCTGATTGCTCCTGTTGACAACATTGTTCGAGGACGGCGCAAGACTATGAAGATTACCACACCCGACGGCCGCAAATTTCAATTAATTACTGGAAAAGGTCAAATGTTTGATGAATCCGAATGGTAAAAAAGAGTCGGTTTGAATTCCAGCTTTAGTATTGAGTCGGAGTGTCCCTCCACCTAGACCGTTTGTCATGTCTTTTTTCTTGTTCGAGTCTATGTCATTAGGATTAGAATTTATTTTTACCTTTAGCTTTCTTATAATGAATTCATTTGAAATTAATAAAAATTTCCTTTTTTTCATTCTTTTTTCTAGCCTCCATATAGTTTGTACTACTAACTTTAATGGAACCAAACTAACTTAGAATCAAATTAACTAATGGACATTAATGATGGTTCTAAGATACTCAAGAGGGGGGGGGGGGGTGAATTGAGTATAATCGACTGTGACCAATTTTTCTTTTTGCTTTTGATCTAATGATAAGGAACCAGTTGGGCTGGTTCCTATACGCAGCGGAATGTAAATAAAGCAGTAAAAGAACACACAGTATTTAACGAGGTTCACCAACTCTGGGCTACGTCCTCTACCCTAGTCTTTTTTTAATCAACTCTGAAAAAAAAAGAACTGCTCACTTGCTCACTTCTACTGTTCCCTATCCGGGAACCAGCACACCCCACTACTCACTCTGAATGTGCACTCGACTACACTCGTAGTCCAACTTTGCGTTTGAACTCACAACACTACCCAGGCTTTCAACCCCCTGTTGATAGCCTTACAAGAACAAAATTCCTCTCTATGATTACTTCTTAGAAGCTAAGTAAGAGAATGTTGTATGCTCGATGTATGCTCGTGTATGACTCAATGTTTAGAACTAGTGCTTTTTGTGTTTTTCTCTTCAAAGTAGTTTTCTCTTTTTAATCGTGGAGAGAGTTATGGAATATTGAAGTATAGACGTATATTTATATTATTAACCCTAGTTTCCATAAATCTATTTCTTGCCAACAAGGCAAGATTAGTTTTTATGGAAAGTATTTATCTTGTTCGATTTTATCCTAGATTTTGATCGAACAAGTATATACTCTAGTTTTAAGGTAATATACATAATCCATCTATAATTCCAGCTGCAATAATACTTTGCAATATCCTTTGAAAATATTTTAGAAAAACCCTTTTCAAAACCGCAGCCAACATTCCATTCAGAAAATCAGCTGGTTCCCCAGCTTGGTCCCTTGAGTGTGTTGTGAATTCTGTTCCAAGCTTTGTACCAGAATTCACAACATACTCAAAAACACTTAAGCATTTAGTTCATTTCCATTTAATCACACTACAGAGCATATTACATGAAAATCCTTAATTTAAACTCTAAATDACAATTCTTCGAATCTTCATGCAATCTTCAAGAACTTGAATCTTTCTTTTAATTACTTCAATCTTTAAGCACAACTTTCTTCTTCAAATATCTTCGAAAGGATTCACACTTCAAGTCTTGGAATCGATCTATTACTGCACATATAACAATGTTAACATGCAACAAAAGATATATGACTGTTCTTCAGAATAACAGTCAAGGAAACAHCTCGTACTGGTTCTGCACCAGTGAATGAGCTCTTATGTAATCAGTTGTTCCCTGCACTAAACAAGTTAGTTTCAAAACATACTCATTAAACTATTAACTTGTCTAGGGAAACAAGTCTCTAAACTAGCTGGTTCCCAGAACCAACAATATTCATACTTTAAGCATCCTGTTTCCTGTAAAGGTTTGTCATCATTCAAAACTTAGGAACACAACACTAATGGACATTATTGATGAGACTAACATGTTCTTGATGAGAGAGGCCATCTTTCTCAAGCTCCACAAAAAATCATTCCTTTCCCCTCACAAGTATTCATTCAATCCCTTGCAATCCTTTAAGCCATAAACACTTTCACTAAGCCTATCTTTCTTTCATCACCCTCATTTAACTAACCCTTGGGAATTTAAATGATGTGTACAAGGAAAAAACTGGTTCAGAAACAAGGAAGATCCAAAGTGCAAAAACTGAAAAGAAAATCAAATTAAAAATTCAAAGTGCAAATTCAAGTTCAATTCAAAATCCAAGTTCAAATGCAAAAATAAAAAAGCACAATGCGCACAATGGGAGGGCTACATTGGGAACTTTGAGCTTTTCCCTTTGTTTCTCTTACCCTTAACCATAACCTCACATTACATCCGTAAAAGTCCTCTTAAACGAGGCATTGCTATCCAAATCATCAATAAGAACCACGATGGTCTGATTCCAAAAGGATACGTAGGAAGCCTCTCCTCGAGATCTGACTCAATACCCAATGACATTCTGAAGTCCACTCATCTAGTTACTTTGAATCGCTTAATGGTGGTAGTACAAATTCCCAGCATAGCACTCGACATAGACTCAAGCTTGAACCAACGTCATGCAGCCAACGACATCAATTCCTAATCCACTCACCTTTAGTCACAAATTCTAGCCTTTTCTTTTCTGAAACCTTTAGCCTATTCTTTCACACACCTTGAGGGAGTCTCATCGACTTTTTCTTAGGCTATCACATCGCAACAGTCTCCATGTAGTCTCCTAAAAGCATCACATCAATGCATCTCGTATTCTCCTTGATCTTTCCTCACATAGGCAATAAACTCAAGCGATTGATTATGGCAACTCCAAATCACACCCCAAAACATCATGAGTCCACAAGCTTGCTTTGCGTTGCCTAACATCATCAACTCTTGCCCATGACACAAACCTCAACCTCGATCTAGCCAAAAAAACTCACAAGCTTGGCAAAGATGGGGGCTTATCCATCGAATCTACCATTAGCAACACAAACTAAGCCTTTCTCATACACCCAAACCCTACGGGATAAGAACTCACTCGCGATCACAAGCATCATTCGAATGGAGGCTTGACACGACTTCATCTCACACTTTTAAAACATCTTAACATTAGTATATTTCCTTTTTTTATCTCATGCATTAGAATACACCTCATATTGTCATTGTCATTGTATACACCTCATAAACACTATCATGCATACGTGCAAACATCATGCATACACATCATTGCGCAAACACACTATGTAAACACATTACACATTGAACATTACACATTGCACTACCTCTACACGAGGCTAGGGCCCATCTTATTTGAGTTGTCTATACGGAATTCACAATTACTTGCAATCATCCTACACACGCTTATACGACATTCATCGTTGTACACGACTGTTGCTATAAGCAACTATTCATACTCACTCACACATGCCTATACGACATTCATCGCTATAACCAATTGTTAGACCTGGCAATCAGACCGTTCGGATCTGTCGATATCGGATCACACCATTTTCGGATCGTGTTAGGTTCGGGTCGGTTTCGGATCAGATCGATCCATCGGATTTGGACCAACATTCGGATTGTGCTTTCAGTCCGGCTCGGGACTCGGATCGGATCAAATCGGATAATTTTTGGATTTGATGGAGTAAAAACTTAAGTTTTTGTTGTTTTAGGAATATTTAGATAACTTATTCAAGATCGGATCGAGATCGGTTCGGATATCGGATGAGTATCAGACCAAGTTTGTTTCGGATCGAATTCGGATCGGACTGACCCATCGGATTCGGACCAACATTCGGATCATCCATTTTTGGATCGGATCGAGACCGCGGATCGGGACGGTCAGATCGAATATTCGGATTCGGATCAAATTTTTCTAGGTCTACCAATTGTTGATATACGTAACATTCTTCTCGAAAAGCCAAGGTTAGTCGTAGGGAAGGTTTCCTGAGGAACGAAACGCTTCTGAAGGACATACAGAGACACATCTTACCCGAATTTTTCGCTTACTAAAGGGAGCTCTGTAGAGGTTTACGCTTACCAAAGGAGATGCACACGCATACATCATTTCTTCTCCGAAGCTTATGCTAGCTGAAGGGAAGTCTCTAGAGGTTTATGCGTATCGAATAAGATTCACATACATCGTTGGCGCCCCTAGGATAATGCTTGCCGAAGGGAGATATTTGGAGGTTGATGCTTACTGAAGGAGATTCACACACATCATTGCACCCCTAGGCTTATGCTTTCTGAAGGGACATATCCGAAGGGACTCTCCTAGGCTTATTACTTTTGTAGGAACTTTCTTACTAGAAGGATTCTTCAGGTATTCCTTAATTTCTTGGTGCCAGTCTGTCTTGCACCCAAGAACACTATATTTATTTAATTAAACCCTTATAGCTTTTTCCAAAGGTTTTAACATGATTGAACTAATGTGTATTACACTCTCATAAAAACCATTAGGGTATTTCAAAGAAGCCTGTTGGGCTAAGTAGTCAACTTTTTGGTTCTCTTCTCTTTGCACATATGAGATGTCAAACTGTTCAAACGAGGAGATTAATTCTCGTAGTGTTGTATTGATTTGTAGAGCCCGAGGGGAGGTTCCTCTTTATTCTCTATTGATGTAAGATACAACCCTTTGAGAATCTCCAAAAGCTTGTGTTGAGTCCTTTGGTTTAGGTTTCTAATGCTGACAAACCACATCGAACTATATATTCTATTTACATGAATATGTAAGTGTCAAAGTGTAACGTTCAATGGATGAAAGACAAAGCTTGTGAAGCCATGTCTTGAAGATTGCATGAAGACCAAGGATTATATTTTGATATTGTAGGCACCTAAAATTGTCTCCCCAAATTGAATAGCCGATGAGGAAAAGTAACACATCTCGAAATACATTTGATTCTGGAAGTTGCGAAAAAATCCATAAACCACATCCATTAAACCACACCCATTTGCACAAGTTGAATTAAAGTTGAGTTTGAAATCATACGCCGAGATCACAATAATAGGCATAAAGTATTTTTTTATTTCTTTTAATTATTTTCTATTTTTAGGCTTTATTCTTTATTTTTAGATTTTTTTAGAATATTTTCCGTAGGTTTTTTTTCTAATTTCCACTTTTCATTTTGTCGCATTTTTTCTGAGTTCTCCAATATTTTTAGACTATATTCCTGATTTTTTTTATTTTCTATAATTTTTTAAAAGTTTTTAAAAATGATTTTCGTAAATAAATAAATTAAGGAATTCTTAGATAAATCCAAATAATTCGAGAATGATCACGAATATTCTAGAAGATTAATCTTGTCTACCAAGTTTATCCAAAAGTGGATAAAAGTTATTACAGATAAAAGATATATATAGATGCAAAAATTCCAAAAGATATAAAAAAAGATKGATAGAATTAGTCTTTGCTATATTATCTTTCCCTAAAATGCCTATAAATACATACTCTAGGTGCTTATTCGAACATCAACAAAAAAACAGTCTTCATCAACGAAAATCATTATATGAAGTGCAATTTAAAGCTCTAAAAATATCTATCTCACAAAAATCACTCACAAAAAAACAAATCATTAACAACTTCCAACGTTCTCGAATCTGTTGCAACTTTCGGAGTCATTTATTTGTGAAATAGGTACAAAATTTTGAGTCTATTCAATCTAACTCTCACTCTTCTTTTATTATTAATTTTGACTAATATAATACTTTTGTTTTGAATTTTAATCATGTAAATTCATTCGTTTTTCGATTGTTTTTTGCCTTATCGTAATTGTTTTAAACGTAATTGTCAATGCTAAGAATCTCGTTTATTGTGATAAGCGATTCAATTGGAAGCAACGCTTTGTTACATTAACCTTTCTTTTCTTTTTTTATTGATAGCATTGAGTTTTCTAATATTGCATACTAATCATCTTCTCACATGTATATTGGCATTGTTTATGCATGAGACACTATTTGATTGCTTAAACAAGACCGAAAATTGTTGAATCACATTAAATTCATATTAATCATCGACAAATGAATTTTAAGAACCTTATTAATTTGATTAATTTGAAGTGATCACAACAATTAGGCTTGGTAGTGATATTTGCATGATAAAAACTCACTCTGTTAATAGATTGCTAAAGCTGGAGCACTTTCTAAGGATAAAACTGCTTTGTTGTTATGTATTCAATGGATTTGATCAAATGAAATTACAATGAGACTAAGTAGAGGCCACTACATGCGGGCGGAGTGGATCAAAGATTTTTTCCGTACCATGTCCCTGATCCCACGAACTAATTACTTGATCATACAATGGGGCCATTAACTTGGAACCAATGTTTCGGGTGTCCATGATTAACATGTACGATGGCGATTCCCCACTCGACAACACTACCCCAACGCATTCAGGTGCAGGATCCGTGGCTCAAGCATACGAACGAAATCGACAGAGGACGTAGGCCCTATAAGGGCACACACCTACAGATACATTTAGGTTTCATTAGGAATGTAAGTGATACAATGGTTTTGATGCACTATAAAGGTTGGAAACATGAAAAATGGACTAGTTTTGAATGACAAGAAAATTTTGTAACTTTTCATACACAATTACAAGTAAACATGGTTGACCGGAACAGTCTGTGAACAAATCAAAACAGTTCTCTATGGTTTACTTCATGCATTCGTATTTTAGGAATGTTTCTTTTCGCACAAAAGTTGTTTTTCAAATTTAAATGAATATATTGTACGTAATATTATGAGATCTTTGAATATGGTAGGAAAATATATTCTTTTGATATTATGATTATTCTTTTCAAAGGATTATTTAAGGATTCTCAAGGGCTTACATACACTTATGCTTTTGCACACAATTTTCATACCAAAAACAAGAGCAATATTCTCTCTTATGTCCAAAACCTAAGCATAAACCCTAGTATCACATATAGATTAATCTACTCTCATTCTAAGCAATTAGGTTGTGTGTTTGTTGAGAGAAAATCATTGTAAACGAGCAATTCGTGAGTTTAAATTGATAGAGAAGTGAAGCAGGGATTTACTTCATTTGAACTACTAGAGTTAGTAGTTGACTCGAACATCAATAGGTGGGTATTGGGGAATCTTCTTGTGCATAGGTGCATAAGCTGATTGAGTGTATTCTTTTTTTTTAATTATGAGTTGATTAATAAAAAGAGTGAGTGTAGGACATGGGTCGCGCCCTCGCGTATAGCGGGCGCGCGGCTTGGTACTACATCGAGGTGCTTTGCGTGGGCTTGAGCCATGGAACCCGCACGTGAGTGCGTTAGGGTAGTGTTGTCGAGTAAGGGGAGTCGTCACCGTGCCTATAAAGGTTATTCACGGACGCCCGAAACGTTGGTGCCAAATTAATGGCCCCACGTTCTGATCCAGTAACCAGTTCGTGGGTTCGGGGACATGGTACGAATCAGATCTGTAACCCAATTCGCACCGGCATGTGCGGCCTCTACTCGGTACTCATTGCAATTCTTCATCACGGTTATTCAATGCACTCACTTAACTTTTTTAGCACCTTAGAAGCGTATAACCCTAAAGATTACTACGAAAGTGTGTTTCTATTATGACAAGAGACTACTACCTAGAAATTGGTGACACTTTGCTTAATCAAGTTAAAACGGTGCTAAAAACGTTGTCACATAGTTAATCTGATTTAAATGATTCACATAATTTCCGGTCTTTATTTAGAAAATATATAAAATGATGTACAACCATGAAATGCGAAGTATATGAACTTCAAAAACAATATATACAAACCAATCTTACCTGAATCTGCAAAAACAATATTAGTTATAATAAAAAACGTGCAAAATGAATCTTCCGCCTTGGATCGCTATACAGGATAAGTTCGTTAGTATTGCAAGTGATAATATAAATAACATGAATAGAAAGAACGAAAAACATAAAAAACGTTAACCACTCCTACATATTTACATGGAAATTAATAGTGAGTTTCTACATTTTTGTTAATTAGATGAAATCGTAATAGTTATTAATTAGGTTGAGAAAGAGTGGGTTTAGTGGGAGTAATCTCAGAAATAAAACTTGTTATCACTGTTGAATCGAAACAGATCGATGCTTAGAACTCAAGAACGTATGTATTTTAGAGTGTTTGAGAGAGTGTATGAGAGCAAAGAGAATGAATACGAAGTTGGGACAGGAAAATAGAATAGACGTGTGTCGAAAAACGTGTGTCTTTCGGAATGAGCAAGGCACGTATTTATAGGCGCGAGAGGGGCACGAGGAAGGGGAAAACTGCGGTATATACGCAGAGGGTGCGTATATATGCAGGAAGGCTGGCTATATACGCAGGGAGCTGCGTATATACGCAGCCTTGCGTAATATATTTTTTCCAAAAAACGAGAATATTTTGATTTCCTCCGATTTTATTTCCGTGATTTGCCTTGATTCGACGCACCTTAGACACCTTGTTCTCCAAGCAAGGAGTTTAAGAGTGTTTGAAGGTTCCACGTATTTCCGGAGTATTTTTCTGTTGTATTTCGTATTTTTTTGTATTTTCTGCGTATAAAAACTTATAAAAATCATAGAAAAATATAGAAAATCAGAAAAATAATCTAAAAATATTGTGGCTCAGAAAATGTGAAGAATGCAATGAAACTGGAATTATGGAGATCACCAATATAAATTATTTTAAAAAATCTAAAAATAGAAAATATTAAGAAATTATTTTTGCCCCTTATTTGTCCTTTGCTCAATAGTTCCGAGTATGAACTTACGTATTTTTCAACTTTTGTGAGTTCAAAGCATCTTTTCTAAGTCGAAACAATCGCGAGACGCGGTATGTTTCATCACTGATTACTCTTTTGGGGAGACATTTTTAGGTGTCTACAGTGAGTAGAGGACGTAGAAGTCGAACCTCGTTAAATCCTTGTGTTGTTTACTTGCTTTATATTTCCAAAGCTTAAGGAACTATTACCTAAATGTTCCCGAAACAAATCGAAAAAAATTAACAAATTTTGGCTAACACACAATTCACCGCCATCTTGAGTGTCACTTGCACTTTCAATTAATATTAGAGCCTCACTTCTTGAAAGGGTAACACCTAGAGAAGGAAGATATAATGACTAAACAAGAAATGACCAACGGATTTGGAGGATCAAGGTTACCCAAGTTCAATGGAACAAACTATTCTTGGTGGAATATTTGCATGAAGCATCTGATCATTGATACTAATTCTGAGTGCCGAATGGTCATTAAAAATGTTCCACGCAAGGTTTCTGATAAGGCTGGTGGAATAGACAAGGAGAGTGATTACACAAGTGCAGATATGAAAAGTCTCGAGAAGAATGCATAAGCCATGTCACTTCTTCAACAAGGAATTGTTGTTAATGAGGTAAGCCGTATCTTAGCATGCTCTACTGCAAAACCAATATGGGATACCTTAGAGTTAGCCTATGAAGGCACTAATGAAGTGAGGAGATCCAAAATTGATATGTTAATGTCAAAATATGAAACTTTTCATATGAACTGAGATGAAAATATAACAGATATTTTTTTCACTTCATGACAATTATCAATGAACTTAAATCCCTTAGAAAAGACTTTACTAATGAAGATTTGGTGAGGAAAATCTTGAGAAGTTTGATAGGTAAATGGCTGCCCAATGTGAATGCTATTTAGGAGGCTAAAGATCTATCTACCTTATCTAGTGAACAACTTATTTTGGGTCATTTATGACTCATGAGATGCTAGTTGAATCTAAGGAGGAAGGTACCACCAAGAAACGAGGGATAACCTTAAAGATGGAGGAGAATGAGGAAGTTATTGATGAGATTGGACTCATGTCCAGAAGATTCGAGAGAGGTCTCAGAATGCACTTTAAGGAAAAGTCTTGGAAGAACAACGACAACTTAAACAAGACCAGTTTCAGCACTTGTTGCTTCAAATTTAGAGAAACAAGATACATGATCAAGGATTGTCTAGCATGGAAGAATGACAAAGGAGGACTAAGGGAGAAGAAAATGACTAAGAGGACTATGCTTGCCGCTTGGGGTGATTCTGATTTAGGTGGTGAAAGCGAAGAGGATGAAACCCTAGTTTGTGTGTTAGCACTGTTGGGAGAAGTGGACCAAAGGAAGACCAATTCAAAAAAAAAAGGGACAAATGTGTCTCATGGCAGGAAGCAGCTTTTCAAATGAAAAATACGTAACCATTTTTTATATGTGAAAACACAAGGAGATATTGTGATAGAAATGATTTACTAGGTTTTATTGATTCTTCTATTTAACAAAATGTTAAAGGGAATACTGCATATAAGGCTAACAAAAAGAAGTTAAGAGAAGTAATACGAAATTTAGATCTAAGTAAAGTCGTTCTGTTGATCTTGAACTTTTTTGTACGAAACTAAAAGTAAAAATATTTAGGGCTTGCAATAAGTTTAGATTTATAGAATATTGAGCTTGAGATGCTAAAGCCTCAATCAGATTTTTCACAAACTTATTTTTATCAAAACAATGATAGAGGTTTTAGTAAACTCAAGGTGGTCGAAACTTATGGTGTAAATTTTAAGTTACTCAAATAGAGAAGCTTTACCTTAAACAATTATGACTTGATTTTAGCTCATAATTATTTGATTGATGATGTTGAGGAATTATTTAAGGAGTATATGGACTTGTAAACAGTGGGGTTCCTTAGGTTTTGAATGATGACAAACCGATACAGGAAACAGGATATTTAATTGTGAAAATAGTTGGTATTAGGAACCAGCTGTTATAGGATACTTGTTTCCCCAGACAAGTTAATACTTATTGTGTATATATTGAAACTAACTTGTTTGTTACAGGGAACAGCTGAATAAACACAAAGCTCATATACTGGTACAGAACCAGTAAGAGCTGTTTCCTTAACTGTTATGCTGAAAAACAGTCATATACCTTTTATTGCACCTTAACCATGTTATATGTGCAGTAATAGGATGATTCCAAGACGTGAATTGTGAAGCCTTTCGAAAACATTTGAAGAAAGAAGTTGTGCTCAAAATTGAAGTATTCAAAGGAAGATTCATAGTCTTGAAGATTACATGAAGAATAGAAGAAACACTCTTAAAAGTTTAAATCTAGGAATTCATGTAATATGCTCTATAGTGTGACTTAATTGTTATGGTTTAAATGCTTATATGTGTTTTGAGTTATGATATGAATTCTGGTACAAGATTGGAACAGAATTCATAACATACTCAATTAGGGAACCAGGCTGGGGAACCAGCTGTGTACCTGAGTGGAATTATGGCTGCGGTTTTGAAAAAGAATTTTTCTAAAATATTTTGTAAAAGATATATTTTGAAAAGAAGGTTTGCAGCTGAAAATATAGATGAGAATATGGTTGTTGCCTTAAACCTAGGAGTATCTATCTTGTTCGATTATTTCCTTAAGATCAAATCGAACAAGATAAATACATTCCTTAAATCTCATCTTGCCTTGCTCGGCAAGTAGAAAGATTTAAAGAAACTAGGGTTAAGGTTAACAGACATATATATACTCATCTATACTTCTAATTCTATACATCTCTCCACGGATCAAAAAGAGTTTTACTTTTGAGAGAAAACACAAAGCATAAGAACCTTACCAAGTCATACATAAGAGAATTAGTTGAGCTTTATTATTTCTCTTATTAGCTTGTTAAAAGTAAATCAAAAGAGAGGAAAGGTTGATATTGTAAAGGCATTCAACAGAGGGTTTAAAGGCCTAGTGAGTGCTTGTGAGTTCAAACACATATTGGACTTACGAGTGTGAGTCGAGTGCACATTAAGAGTTGAATGTGGGGTGTGCTGGTTCCCGGAGTAGGGAAACAACAGAGTGAGTGTGTTCTTTGTTTTTCGGAGTAGATTAATAAAAGAACATAGGGTAGGAGGACGTAGCCCAGAGTTGGGTGAACCTCGTTAAATCTTGTGTATTCTTTATTGTTTTATTTATATTCGCTGCTTAAACAGGAACCAGCCACCTGGTTCCTCACACTAAGTCCGAAGAAGAAAGAAAAATTGGAATAGATAATATACTCAATTCACCCCCCCTCTTGAGTATCATAAATCTTCATTGGTATCGAGCCAAGGCTTCTGCAAGAGTAACATCTAGAGAAGTCAAGTATGAGTACTCAAGAGTTAGGTGCATTGGTTATATAGCAAGACACCAAAGTTAAGGAAGCAACTATGCATGGTGGAAAAAAGGATCAAAGATGATTATGGGGATTGATTATGAGTGTTTGCTTGTAGTAAAAAATGGGTCTAACACAATCATGAAGAATGACTCTGAAGGAAACAAGACTCCATAGAAAGACAATGAATTGGTGACTGCTGATTACAAGTAGCTAGAGAAGAATGCAAAAGCAATGTCCATATTACAACAAGTCATAGGTGAGACAGAGTATAATCGAATTTCTGGATACAGCAGCGCAAAAGAAATTTGGGATACTCTTGAACTTGCTTATGAGGGAACCAGCGAGGTAAAAAGATCCAAAATTGATTTACTTATGTCTAAATATGAATTGTTTGCAATGAACAAGGGTGTGAAGATCAATGATTGTTTTCGTAGATTCATGACAATAATCAATGATCTTAGATCCCTTGGCAAAAGTTTTTCTAATGAGGATCTTGTGAGAAAAGTATTACGCAGTTTAATAGATGCATGGACAGCCAAGATCACTGCCATCTATGAAGCTAAAGACTTGTCTATTTTGTCTCTGGAACAACTGATTGGTTCCCTCATGACTCATGAATTATTGATTGACTCAAAGTCTGAGAAAGAACCAGCCAGAGGCATAGCCCTTAAGGGAACAGTAGAAGAGGATGAAGATGAGATTGGCATGATTGCCAAAAGGTTTAAAAGAAGACTCCGAGATCAGAGGAAGAACTTCAAAGGTAAAAATTTCAAAAAGACTAACTCATCTTCTGTAGGGTGCTTCAAGTGTGGAGAGAAGGTACATCTAATCAGATATTGTCCTAAGTGGAAGGAAAAACAGTCCAAGTCAGGAGAAAAGCGAGCTTTCAAGAATGCTATGATAGCATCAATGTGGGGTGATTTTGACTCAGGATCTGATGAGGATGAAGTATCACCAAACACTAGTGTTTGCATGACTGCATTTGCAAACATCAAGGGAAACAACACTYATTCCGGAACCAGAGGGGGAACCAACACATTTGAAAAGTGCTTGATGGACAAGAAGGATGTACTGCATGAACACAAGGTAAACTTAGAACAAGTTAGGCAAGATATGCATGAGTATGATAGAGATAATATGCTTACTTGTATAGATTCTTTGTTAGATGAATGCTATAAACTAGGTGGAACTTACATAACTAGCAAAAGAGAACTTAAAGAAAAACGTACTGAATGTGAAGTTGCTATTGGCAGTTGTTATCACCTTGAAGAAGTTTGCCATGAATTAAAAGATCAAGTGGCAGAGCTTGAGGTTGAACTGGACAAGTGCAAGGTGGAACTTGAAAAGGCCAGATCCTCTAAACCAAACTATCCAGTTGATGGTGAAGAAGATCTGACCTCCTGGCTCCTCAAAGACTTATCAACCTCAAATGAGTCTCTTGATTTTTCAGTAGCTAGAGGAAAAGCAACCTTTTGTAGCAGGAATTCTTTATTGAAAGCCTTCGGAATAATGGCTAGCAACTTTAGAAGATCTTTACAGAGAGAATGCTCTACTCAAAGCTGCACACTATATTGTTCCCCCAGCAGGTACCAGCGAAGAAATCAGTGAATTGATAGATGAATATGATGGAAAGATATGTGACCTACATGCTGAGATTTAACAATTGAAAAAGGGTAAGCAGCCAGTGATTACTGACATGCCTATGGATAGTATGATCTTGAATCTCAATTTACAACTTGAATCCTTAAAAAGTGATGCTGTTATTTTAAAAGAAAAGAATGAGTTGTTAATTGAGAATCTTGAAGCAAGAGAGAAGGAATTACATAAGAGTCATAGACATGTGAGTAAACTACTGACTGCACATGAAACCTTAGGGATATTGACATTAAAACGAGGTAACCAAGGGAAAGTTGGTCTTGGTTATAATAGACGAGGAACCAAGACTAACTGGTCTCCCAAAGAAACCACATGGATCAGGGAATTRCAAAGAGGTAAGTATGTTATGTCTAAGGACATGCATGTTTGTTATCATTGTGGTATGAATGGACATAAGATTCATGAATGTCCAGCTAGAAGAAATAGTGTGAATAAGAAAAATAAACATGTGAAGTTGGTCTGGAAAAGAAAAGACCAACCAGATGCAAATGTTGTGGAAAAGGGACCCAAGAAAGTTTGGGTTCCTAAAACTAGTGTTTGATTTGTTCTTACAGGCTAAAGTGAAGAGAAGTACCTATTGGTATATGGATAGTAATTGCTCAAGACATATGTCCGGGGATAAAGAGCAATTTCTTTCACTAGTAGCCTTTGATGGAGGAAGTGTCACCTTTGGAGATAATAGCAAGGGAACCATCACTGGGTTAGGTAAGGTAGGTAAGACACTTTCGAATGCAATTGATGATGTATATTATGTTGAAGGCTTGCAACATAATCTTTTGAGCATTTCACAACTGTGTGACAAAGGTAATAGAGTTGAGTTTCAAGCCAACCTATGTCACATAGTCGACTCACAAACAGGTGAAGTTATATGTGAGGGAACCAGGAGACATGATGTTTACATTACATTCCTGGATCAAATTCCTCAAGATAAGTCTGTATGTCTATTTGAGAGCTATTTAGGATAATAACCAGTGGATTTGGTATAAGAGATTTGGACATGCAAGCCTAACATTACTGAATAAACTTAAGTCTCAAGACTTGGTTCTAGGTCTTCCTAACATCAAGTATGAGGTATATAATGTTTGTTCAGAATGTCTCAAAGGGAAACAGGTCTAAATTTCTTTTAAGCCTAAAACTGTTTTGAGTACCAGCAGACCCTTCGAACTTTTACACATTGKCTTGTGTGGTCCCATGAGAGTTCAAAGTCGAAGAGGTCATAGATATGTCTGTGTTATTGTTGATGACTTTTCCAGGTACACTTGGGTGATAATGCTTCACTCAAAAGATGAAACATTCGATGAGTGGGTTACTCTAGTGAAACAGGTGGAGAACCAGCTTTCTCACAAGCTGGTCTCGTAAGATCAGACCATGGTAGTGAATTTGAAAATGCTGTTTTTATTGGTTATTGCAGGGAACCCATGGTATTAGTCAAACTTCTTAGCCCCTAGAACACCTCAACAAAATGGTGTTGTTGAAAGGAAGAATAGAACTCTTGAGGAGATGGCCAGAACAATGCTTATTGAAAGTGGTCTCCCAAGAGTTCTGGGGTGAAGCTGTTTAACTGCTTTCTATATACTAAACAGAGGACTCATAAGACCTAAACTGAAGAAAACCCTTATGAACTCCTAAAGGCAGAAAACCCAATATTGCTACTTTCGTGTCTTTGGATGCAAATGCTATGTACATAACAATGGAAGAACCAGCTGATAATTTGACCCTAGGAGTGATGAGGAATCTTTCTCGGATATTCTTCTCAAAGTAAAGCTATAGAGTCTTTAACAAAGACTCTGTGGTTGAGGAGAGTGTCCATGTTGTTTTGATGAATTTAACATGTCTTCTGAGATTGCCACAGTTGAACCGATGAGATTATTGGACTCCTGGAGTTCACTGGGAACCATGCGCTGGTTCTCCAAATGAAGAGCAAGCTAACTTAGGCTCACCCACTGTCCACCAGAAAATTATGGTGGAGAGCCTAGAGAAGAAGATGAAGAGGATACAGATAGGGAACCAGGACCTGATGGTTCCCAAGTGATGGACAGGTAAGAAGTTCAGGGGAACAGAACAATCAGACAAAATAACAATGACAACTCCTGAACTTGAGGAAGAGAGGTAAGGGAACACACGAATGAAAATCCTTCTGGTTCCCGAAGAAGAGGAGAGATTCATTGATCTGCTGGTCCCAAACAATGAAAAGCACAAAATGATTTTTCTACAAAAGTTTTAAGTACAGTTCTTCTCATCCCCCTGATTAAATCATTAGAACATAATAAAGGGATTCAAAACAGAAGAAGTGTTACCAAACTTTTGTGCTTTCTATTCATTCCTGTCTAGTGTAGAGCCAACTGACTATAAAATGCCTTAACTGATCCTGTATGGTACTAGCAATGCAAGATGAGTTAAAACAGTTTCAAAGAAATGAAGTTTGCATCTTGTACCTAGACCTAAGGAAAGGTCAGTCATTGGTACGAAATGGGTCTTCAGAAACAAATTGGATGACCTAGGTACCATAGTCAGAAACAAAGCAAGGCTAGTTGTGCAAGGTTACAATCAACAAAAAGGATAGATTATGATGAAACTTTGCACCTGTAGCTAGATTAGAGGCCATTAGAATATTAATTGCTTATGCTGCTCACATAATATGAAGTTGTTTCAGATGGATGTGAAGACTGCCTTCTTAAATGGATATTGAAAGAAGAGTATATGTTGAGCAGCCTCTGGTTTTGAGGAAGTTGTTCCCCCAACATGTGTACAAGTTGGACAAAGCCTTGTAGATTAAAGCAAGCACCAAGGGCTTGGTATGAAATGATGTCCAACTTCTTGATGAAAAATGATTACGAAAATGGGGAACAGTGGACAAAACCTTGTTTATCAGAACCAGGGGGAACCACTTGATTATAGTACAAATTTATGTTAATGATATTTTATTTGGTGCTACTAATCAGGTGTTATGTGATGAGTTTTCTAATCTTATGCAGATTGAATTTGAAATGAGCATGATGAGGGAATTAGGTTTCTTCCTTGGCCTGCAGATAAAGCAAACAGCTGATGGGATCATGATCCATCAGCAAAAGTACCTGAAAGAGTTACTGAAAAAGTTTAGCATGGAGAACAGCAAGGCTTATGATACACCTATTCTTATATCTACAAAACTTGATGTTGATCTGAGGGGAGCAGATGTTGAAGCCTCACCGTATAGAGGGATGATTGGGTCCCTACTCTATCTAACAGCTAGAAGACCTGATATTGTGTTTTTTGTTGGCTTGTGTGCTAGGTTTCAAAGCAATCCAAAGGAATCTCACTTGAAGGATGTTAGAAGGATACTTAGGTATCTTGTGGGAACAACAGATTTGTGCTTATGGTATCCTAAAGGTAGTTCAATTGATGATCTTATAGGATACACATATGCAGATTATGCTGGTTTCCTTGTTGATAGAAAGAGCACATCAGGTATGGCACATTTTCTTGGCTCTTGTCTAATATCWTGGGGATCTAAGAAGRAGAATTCAGTYGCCTTATCCACAGCTGAATCAGAATACATTGTTGCAGCTTCATGTAGTTCTCAACTGTTGTGGATAAGGAACCAGTTGATAGATTTTGGTGTTGTATACAATAGTATCCCAATCTTTTGTGACAACACGAGTGCTATAAACATTTCTAAGAACCCAATTTAGCACTCTAAAACAAAACACGTTGAGATTAGACACCACTTTTTAAGAGATAATGTTGAGAAAGGTTTAGTGGAGATATTTTTCTGTAAAAGTGAAGATCAAATTGCAGACATCTTCACAAAACCTCTGTGTCGCGAGTCTTTTTGTAGATTAAGAGTCCTTTTAGGCTTGGTTAGGTTTTAGGTTATTTCTTTTTGTGTCATAGGTTTAGTAGGTTCTGGTGTCATGGCTTCTATACTTTACCCTCAATGATTGGCTAGAAATATTTCTCTTGTATTGTGTGTGTATATACCTAAGTCGAAATCCTTTAGGTGTTGTGTAGATGGTTTGTTTCCTCAAAAAGGTTGAAAGCCATTGTTGCAAGAAAGCAGTCAGTTAAATATTTATTCACAGAAACAGAATGCAATGGTTCTGTACAGGTACCAGGAAGGGGAAACAACAGACCAGCTCTAATATGTTTTTCGATTGATATTTTTATATCTTTTGGAAAATTACTTAGGATATTTATCTTTTTGGAAAGAAATTTATCCTACTTCAGTTATTTTTGGCTTGATGATCAAGGAATATATTACACATGCCAAAATTAGAGTCGGTTGAGATATTTATGGAATGTGATCATTGCAAATTTGWTTTCAAAATTGAGCCGTTACTCTTTGGCTCAARCYGCTATATTTCTTCACCCTCTTGCTTCATTGATGATATACTTCTCTATATATACTTGTGCTAATCCTTTTCTGCAGCTCACAACACTTCATCACTCTATACTCTCTCTCTCTCTCTCTTCCAAGTGCTCTGTTTTCTGACAACTAAATTCAAAATTCAAAAGTACTGTTCATCGGGTTACTGTTCATCTTCGTCCTTGATCAACTATGGGAAGAAAATCAAACACAGGTGCTAGGAAAGGAAGAGGAAGGGGTCAGTCCAGTGATTCCTCACAATCTCAAAGGGTCACTGAAGTGAACCCTAACCCTTAACAACCCGAGATAAAGACAGCTGATTTACTACCCACCGATTCTTCCAAAACTTCCACTCCCACAAAAGCTAACCCAAATCCACTTCAGAAAACACCATCACCACCAAAAACGTCCAAACTCAGTTCTAAGGAAATAGTGCCTCATGCAAATCCAACTAAGGCTGGTGGTTCCACCATCAAGGAACCAGCATGCTCTCTGGGGGAACAGATGCACGAGACACAAGGAGATTTAAACCAAGAGTTTGAGAAGGTTGTTGCTGGGGATGAGGAGGTTGAAATTACGGGTCAAAAGGAATGGGTACCTATGGTGGAACTCTTAGTCAAAGGAAGACTTCGTTCTGCAGTAAAGAAGGATGTGAAGAAGGAAGAAGAAGAACAACAATCAACTGGTTTTGAAAGGGGAACCAAGAGAAAGGCAACAGTAGTCAAACCACCTCGTTCTGTCAAAGGTAAGTCTGTAGATTCTCCCTTCACCGGTTCTACTGACTTAGGTGCTAGAGTAGTGTTATTTGAATGTCGAGTTGAGGTTGGTTATTTCGATGTGCCTGCTTTGTCTGAATACAAGAGTTTGATTGAATACCAAGGTTGGATGTCTTTGTTTGATTATTCTGATGCAAATGTGTCTGGTGTTAGGGATTTTTATGTGAATTTAAAACAGRTGCCTGATATGTCAATTGGTTTGAGTGTTGGAGGTGTTGATGTTAGCATGTCTGTCTCTTCTGTGTCAAGTATGTTAGGAGTACCCAAGGATGGGTTTGATAAATATTCAAGTGATTGGTGGCCTATGTTGGTAGGGGTCACTCCTGATGAGATTTATGATTTTCTGTTAGGTGGGAAGATGCCCAAGAAGTATGTTATTTTTAAGTCTGTTGATCTGAAGGAACCACTCATGATGGTTCTGCATTCCTTGTGTAACAAAGTCCTCCTCCCAAGGGCTCAAGGAAGGGGAACAGTACGCATCATGGAGATGGTACTGATATACCTATTGATGAAGAACATTAAGATAAATCTTCCTTCCTTGATGCTCGATCACATCACGAACTGTTATGGTTCATCCCATCATTCTCTGCCTTATGGTTCTATCATCACCCAATTGCTTAAGGACAACAAGGTTAGCCTAAGTGGATCCACTATACCAGTTACAGTGTTCACTAAGGCTATACTTAAGCAAAAGGGTCTTGACATTGGAGCTGATGTGTTGAGGTTCAAGTTTGAGGAACCAGTGGAGGTTAAACCCCCTCCAAAGAAGAAAGCCAAGGTAGAGGAATCAGCGGGTCAGAATGTAGTTCTGGAGAGGATGGAGAACCAGGAGAAGACTCTTGGTAAATTGATGGAACTGGTTCAGGGAATCTCAACTTCTTTCAATACCAAAATTGATTAGATGAAGAAGGAGCTAGCTGAAACTCAATTGTTGTTGCTCATTGTTCCCGATGTCAAAGCTCAGATGGCTCCAAGTATTGAATCTGTCCCTCCCAAGACTTAGGTTTCAGCTCTGGTTGCTGCAAGCAACATGGTGGTTCCAGGTATAGAGGAACCAGTGCGTACTGATGATAAACAGGAGCAGCATGAGGATGCAAAAGTTGTGGACCCAGCTGAGGTGGATGAAGAGGTCGAGGAAGAAGTTGATGATGATGATGAAGCAGATGATGAGGAAGAAGAAGCTGAGCATGATGATGAGGAGGAGGAAGAGTATGATGGAGAGGAGTGATGTTGTTTGCTCCTGRTTCCCCTCCCTTATTTTCTTTTGCTTCTTAAAATAACTGATTTTGTTGGTCTGTAACTATTCTCCCCTATCCACGAACATTTCTTCTATGTGGATTAGGGTCCTTTTGGTTGAACTTTGCTGCTGTGTATGAACTATAATTTCTGCTATGTGATGACATGTTTGACTAATTATCTTTTTGCAGCATAACACATGAATGGTGGTTGATGCCACTGTATGGATGAGCACATTTAACAATTTGTGCACATCACTTTACTTAAATTTAATATGCCAAAGGGGAAATATGTCGAAGTTGAAGCCTAGAATTGCTAGTTTAGATTGAGTCAATTTTTTAGTTACTCTTTAGAACAGTTAGATTGCTAACTTGTTCATTGAGTCGATGGTGCTGTTGCTCAACTCAATGAGTACCAAATTGAGTTTTTCTGTTTCACTGCTTGGTAAAACTCATTTAGTTTCATCATCAAAAAGGGGAATTTGTTGGGTCCCTTAGGTTTTGAATGATGCAAACCATACAGAGAAACAGATACTTATGAAAATAGTTGTTTGAACCAGCTGTTATAGGATACTTTTTCAGAAGTTAAAACTTATTATATATTAACTAACTTGTTTACAGGGAACAGCTGAATAAACACAAAGCTCATATACTGGTACAACCAGTAAAGCTGTTTCCTTGACTGTTATGCTGAAAAAAAATCATATACCTTTTATTGCACCTTAACCATGTTTTAGTCAGTAATAGGATGATTCCAAGACTTGAAGTGTGAAGCCTTTCGAAAACTCAAGAAAAGTTGTGCTCAAAATTGAAGTATTCAAAGGAAGATTCAAGTCTTGAAGATTACATGAAGAATAGAAAAACACTCTTAAAAGTTTAAATCTAGGAATTCATGTAATATGCTCTTAGTGTGACTTAATGTTATGTTTAAATGCTTAATGTTTTTTGAGTAATATGAATTGTACAAATTGGAACAGAATTCATAACATACTCAATTAGAACCAGCTGGGAACCAGCTTGTCCTGAGTAGAATTATGGCTGCGGTTTTGAAAAAATTTTTCTAAAATATTTGTAAAAATATATTTTGAAAAAAGGTTGCAGCTAAATATAGATGGAATATGGTTGTTCCTTAAACCTAGGAGTATTATCTTGTTCGATATTTCCTAAAATCAAATCGAACAGATAAATACTTTCCTAAATCTATCTTGCCTTGCTCGGCAAGTAGAGAGATAAAGAAACTAGTTAGGTTAACAACAATATAATACTCATCTATACTTCTAATTCATACAACTCTCTCCACAGAAAAAAGATTTTATTTGAGAGAAAACCAAAGCAAGAACTACTTTGAGTCATACATAAGAGCATTAGTCGAGCTATTATTTCTCTTATAGCTTGTTAAAGAAATTAAAAGAGAGAAAAGTTTATATGTAAAGGCATTCAACAGAGGGTTGAAAGCCTGTGAGTGTGTAGTGGTCAAACACATTGGACTTACGAGTGTGAGTCGAGTGCACATTCAGAGTTGAGTTGTGTGCTGGTTCCCGGAGTAGGGAAACAACAGAGGGATGTGTCTTTGTTTTTCGAAGTGATTAATAAAAGAATAGGTAGGAGGACGTAGCCAAGTTGGTGAACCTCGTTAAATCTGTGTGTTCTTTATTGTTTATTATATTCCGCTGCTTACAGAACCAGCCCAACTGTTCCTCAACTAAGTCCGAAAGAAAGAAAAATTAGAATAATAGATATACTCAATTCACCCCCCCCCCCCTCTTAAGTATCATAAAACTTCTTTTGCAAGCACAAGTGATGCAAGTGCTAATGTTGAGGCCTTATGTTTGGAATACGAGGGTAAGATTTGTGTTTTGCTCACTGAAGTAAAGAGTTAATAAGGAAATGTAAAAACACTTAGATTATTCTTAATAATCAAAGAGTTGATATCGAATCTTTACATTTGGAGTATAAAGCAAAAATCTGTGATCTACCATTTGAGGTATACGGACTAAGGAAAGACAAGAGCACTGAGATCACTATTGAACAAGATCATGAACTAATTTCAAAACTTAAGTATGTGCTTTATAGGGCAATGTTGGATCTTGCCATTACTACAGAGTTTAATGAGGATCAACATAAGAAGCTTGATAATAAGGAATAGGATCTGAGTGATTACTTAAGACAAATGAACAGATTGCTCGATGCTCATAGTACCTTGAACTTCCTAACCTCACAACCTGGAAATTCTCAAAGGCTTGGTTTAGGGTATTCTGGAACCAGTTCCCAACCGCCACCAATGTTGGGAAGAGATGGGACTTGAATTTATTAATTAAGAAGAGGTAAGTATGTGTTTGTAAAGGACATGCACGTATGTATCTACTATGGTAAGAATGGTCATGTTATTGAAACATGTTGGACAAAGCAAAAACATAAGAAAAGGAATCAATCTCATGTCCATAATAACAATAATCATAATGATCACACACACACACACAATTGGTCAAATGGAAAACATGATGAAACAAATAAGACCAATGTTAAACAAATCAAGGTTAGAAAGGACAATTCCAAACCATTTCCAAAGAACAAGGAATCCAAGAAAATCTTGGTTCCTGAATCTAAACCTTGATTTGTTTGTGCAGGTTAGAGTGAGAGCAAAACCATATTGGTATTTGCACAGTGGTTGCTCAAGACAGATGTCAGGAGATAAAAGTCAATTTCATTCACTCGTAGCTTATGTAGGAGGAAGGGTCACCTTTGGAGACAATAACAAAGGGTTGAATAAAGGTATAGGTAAGGTTGGTAAGACACTTTCTCAAGCATTTTTATAATGTATATTTTTTTAATGGTATGAAACATAACCTCGTGAGCATTTCTGAACTATGTGACAAAGGAACCCATGTTGAATTTGAATCTAATCTTTGTCATATACACTGAAACATAGGAACTAGTCTATGTACAAGAGGTTCCGACACAATAATGTTTATATAACATTCTTAAGTTAGATTCCCAAGACTAGTTCCACTTGTCTCAGTGTTGTAGAGGATGATCCAATTGTGGCATTCATAAGGTTCTTAGACATGTAAGTTTTTCTTTACTAAATAAATTGCGATCTCGAGACTTGGTGATAGGTTTACCCAACATCAAGTTTGCTGCATATTATATTTTTCATGAATATGCTAAATGTAAACATGTCAAGTCCTCTTTTCAGCCAAAGAAGTTTGTAAGCACAACTAGACGACCCCTCAAACTTTTATACATGGATTTGTGTGGACCCATGCGTGTACAAGGTCGAAATGGTCATAGCTATGTGTTAGTGTTAGTTGATGATTATTCTCATTACACTTGGGCAATCTTTCTGAAATATAAAAATAAAACTTCTGAAGATTTTGAAATCTTGGTAAATGAAATCTTGGTAAAATAGGTCCACAAGAATATTAATCATTAACTAGTCTCTATTTGATCTACCTATCATGGTTCTGAATTTGAAAATGTTAGCTTTGTAACCTACCGTAATGATCATGGTGTGCCTCATAATTTTTCACCTCTCTAAACTCCACAACAAAATGGAGTAGGTGAGAGGAAAAATCGCACTATAAAAGAAATGGCAAGAACTATGCTTCTAGAGAGTGGTCTACCTTGTAACTTCTTGGCTGAAGAAAACATTACACATTTACGTATTTTTGGGTGTAAATGCTTTGTACACAATAATGGTAAATCAAGTTTGGACAAATTTTATCCTGGGAATGATGAGGTGGTTTTCATTGGATACTCTTCACACATCAAGGCATGCAAATTTTTTTATGAAAGAACCTTGTGTGTTGAAGAAAGTATCCATGTCTTATTTGATGAGACTAACATGTTCAACAAGCATGTGCAAGTTCACGATGCTTATGAGTTGGAGATGGGTATGCTGAACTTTATAGGAGCTAAGGATGCAGAAGGCGCTAAAGCAGACTCACCACACAACTCTCCCAGAGAGGAAAAGTCAAATCCAACACAAAATAAAGTATCTCAAGAGGTAAGGGAAGGAGATAGTGACTTAGATGCTCATCCACATGAAGATGATGTTGATGAGATAACTATGGAAACTGGTTCACCTGTTTAGAACAACAATGACACAGGGGAAACCAGTACAGGACCAGGTTCAACATTAGGAGGCATGAATGCAAACTTTGATATGAAGAAATCTTTTAAGTATAAGTTCTCTAACCCCATTGATCTTATCATTAGTGACATTACCAAAGGGGAGTAGACAAGGTTAATCTACTTTGCAAAAAAATTGTGTTTTCTATTCCTTCCTTTCAAATGTTAAACCTAGTAATTATAAGCTTGCTTTAACTCACCGAGATTGGGTTCAAGCCATGCAAGATGAACTCAATCAGTTTGAGAGAAAATAAGTTTGGCATCTTGAAACCAGAATGGAGAACATCTCTATTATTTGAATTAAATGGGTATTCAGGAACAAAATGGATGATTCGGTAATTATAGTTAGAAACAAAGTAAGGCTAGTGGTTCAAGAGTTTAATCAAGAGGAAGAAAATGATTATGATGTAACCTTTTGTCTAGTATCCAAGCTTGAGGTAAACAGGATATGAATTACATTTGCTAGTCATATGAACTCTAAACTCTTTTAAATGGACGTTAAGACAACCTTTCTTAATGGCTATTTGAAAGAAGATGCTTATGTCAAGCACCCCTTGGTTTTAAGGATAGTGACTTGCCAAACCATGTCTTTAAACTTGATAAAGTTCTTTATGGTTTGTAAGAATCTCTTAGAGCATGGTATTAGAGACTTTCCAGATTCTTTTAGAAAATGGCTATAAGAGAGGTTCGATTGACAAGACACTATTCATGAGAGAAAGGGGAACTTATTTGTTGGCAGTCCAGATGTATGTTGATGATATTTTGTACGAAGCTAATACCCTGTTTCATGTAATGAGTTTGCAAATTTGATGAATAGTAAATTTGAAATGAGTATGATGGGAGAGCTTGGGTTCTTTCTTGGGCTTCAAATCAAGAAAACCAAGGATGGAATCATGATCTATCAGTAGAATTACGTTAGAGAACTACTTAAGAGGTATGGTCTGCAAGATAGCAAGTCCTATGAAACACCTATTCCAACTTCTGCAAAATTAAGCCTTGATGAAAAGGGAAAGGATGTAGAGGGTAAGTTATACAGAGGTATGATTGGATCATTTCTTTACTTAACATCCAATAGGCCAGATATAGTGTTTTCAGTAGGGTTATGTGCAACATTTCAAAGAAACCCTAATGAATTTCACTTAAATTTTGTTAAAAGGATTCTTAGATATCTCAATGGTATAGATGATATGTGTTTGTGGTATCCAAAAGGCAGTAGCATGAGCCTTGTTTGATACAAAAATGCTGACTTTGCTAGTTTTATTGTGGACAAGAAGTGCACTTCTAGAATGACCCACTTCTTAGGTTCTTGTCTCATTTCATGGGGATCTAAAAAACAAAATTTTGTATCTTACTACTGCTTTGTGTTGTGGTCAACTCTTGAAGATAAAATCACAACTAAGGGATTTTGGGGTCTCTTTCGAAAGTGTTTCCATTTTATGTGATAACACAAGTGCAATCAACATTTCAAAAAGCCTTGTCTATCATTCTAAAACCAAGCATATTTAGATAAGGCATCATTTTCTAAGGGACAATGTTGAAAAAGGTAATGTTGAATTGGAGTTTTGTAGATCAGAAGTTCAACTAGCTGACAATTTTACAAAACCTTTGAGCAGAGAAGTGTTCATCAAGCTTCGTACCTTGCTGGGTATGATTAAAATTGGATAATGAGCTCTTCGGTCTTGACTTATCCCTTTGACTAATCAAATGATGTCATAGTGTATATATTTTTTTAGTTTTTTGTATATTTATTTCCTTTTTCTTTTTAGGGCTCACAATGTTCTTATACGATGCTGACTGATCATTCTAGTACTCAAGTACGTAAGCATAAGTTCTTGAAAAGGTAAGTTGGCACAAATGAGTTGCATACCACTTGGGAACCAGTTTCTTGAGGCGATTATTCTCCGAATATTTTATTTATTTTCCAAATTTCAAATTAGGGAATAAATGAAGTGACAGTTTTAATTATGGTAATTGCAGTTTTGTAGAACGGACAGATAATTTCCGTTGGGTTTAGTGTAGAGATGGTTTAAGGTGTGTGTGGCTCGAGGATAGATTGAAGAGGTGATGAACGAAAAAAGGAGCAAAGTCGAGCAAAGAGGTGAAGCATCCATAAGGCAAAATACGTGAGTCGCACATTAGGATCCGCGAGTCGCGCATCTAACCTTACCCTGAATTGGGGTGTGTGAGGTGAGTTTTTCTTCTCCCTAAGATCACGCATCCTAGGCAGAGCAGGTGCACTGTTCTTTTAGCTCGAGCATTGGATGGTTATTTAGACACTTGTCTTGTTCTGAAGCAATTGGAGTGATGAATCTTGCTTGTTCAGATGAGGTGTCAACCATGTGAATCTCCTTGACACTCATATACTCAATTCATGACATAGAAGCAATCATACATGAAAGAGAGCTATAGAGAAAACACAAGGGAATCAAGACAAGAATACTCATATTTGCTAAACACTTAATATAGGGGTTTTGGGATAGTTTTAGGTGTTGATCCTAAACTTGTAAACACTAGTTGTAAGGGGTTTCGGGAGGCAATTTATGAGTGGTTAGTAGGGTGGATAGTAGTTGATTACTAGAAAAAGTTGTAATCTATAGTGGCTAGATTGGGAAACTTGTGAGATAGTATTGCAAAGGTATGGCATTGATACTTGAGTTATTTAAGTGTGTTTTATCATCTTCATCTTTAATAATCATCAAGTGCGGTGTGGGTTTTTCTCACGGTTCTCGGGTTGTTGACGGTAAATCTTGTCTATTAATTCATTTATTCTTTGTTTACTCATTTGCTAGCTTTTACACCTTTTGTTAGAATTATCAGTTGGCTAAGGTATTTCGCTTATTAATCGAGGACATGCGTTTCGACATCCAACATTTGGTATCAGAGCCGGAGTCTATAGAGTCTAGGTGTTTTTCGAGGTCGTGGTTGGCTTTGTATGTTGTTAGACTAGTTGCATGTGATTGGTAAACCCTAAATTAACAATGGAAAAGGGTAAAACTAGGATTGGAGTGTTTAATGGGAAAGATTCGACTTTGGAAAATGCAAATAGAAGATTACTTGTATAAAAACGATCTTTATCAACCAGTAGAAGATAAGAAACCGAGCGGGATGAATCTGTCAGATTGGAAAGTCATGGATAGAAAAGTACTAGGAGTTGTGAGGTTGACATTAGCTAAGACTATAGCTTTTAATGTCAAGTGTGAGAAAACAACAACGGGGTTGATCAAGACATTGTCGAGCATGTATGAGAAGCCATCAGTAGTCAACAAAGTGTACTTGATGCGTCGGTTATTTGACTTGAAGATGAAAGTTAGAGGCTCGGCTGCAAAACACATGAATGAGTTTAATTCGATATTGGGCCAGTTATCTTCGGTAAAGATAAATTTTGATGATGAGGTTGGGGCATTTACCTTATTGTTATCACTACCTTCGTCATAGGAGACGGTAATTGCCGCAATTAGTAATAGTTGGGCGAATGAGAAGCTAAAATGTGATGATGTATGGGATTTGATTTTGAGTGAGAGAACTCTAAGAAAGGATTCGAATTCATTGTCCGGCGAGGTCTACACGTGTGATGCAAGGAGTAGGGGTCAACAAAAGGGTGGGAGTGCAAAGGACCACGGGAGATCGAAAAGTAGAGGGCCGAGGAGATAGAATAAAGCTAGGTTTAAGTGTTTTAAATACACTGAGGCAGGACATTTCAGACGTGATTGTTCGATTTTGAAGAAGGGAAAAGGCAAAGAAGACACCTATGATGGTGAATCTTCAACAGTGACGGAGTATGACTCGGAGGCTTTAGTGGTAAGCACGAGTTGCTCGTTGGGGTCTTAGGTCCTTGATTCCAGTTATTCATTTCTTTCCACCTCCTGTAGGGAGTTGTTTCAAAACATTGTTGCTGAGAAGCTCAGAAAGGTCAATCTTGCCAATGGACAACACATGGAGGTTTGTGTGAGTGGTGACATGAGAGTTGAGCTCATGGGTCGCATTTTGAAGTTGAAGATCTCAAGTTAGTTCCCTCTTTGAAACGAAACTTGACATCAATGAGTAAACTTAACAATGTCGGCTACAAGGTGGTCTTTGAGAAGGGGTTATGGAAGATCGTCAACGGGGCTCGAGTTTAAGCACGTGGGATGATGGATGGTTCCTTGTACACTTCTGCAAGCACAAATTAAAGGTAGCAAGGAGGGAATTCAATACTTCACGAAAGGTGTCATTTCTTTTGTAGGCCATTGAAGATGGGGGTGAGGATCGTGATGACGGTGCCTCTAACTCGGACAAAGACATTCTTAAGGTGAAAGGAAACAGAAAGATGTTGCATGTGAGGCACATGGGGTCTCTACAGTTCAAGCCATATAGGAGTTTTTTAGGAGGCCTAGGGGTGGTGCTCGGAAGACATATGTTGGATTTGGGGGTTTGTTTGATATTACGAAGGGTGGTGCATTCGGGTGGGAGCATGGAACGCTTGCTCCTCGACTGCGAAGCAAGGTAATGTCCCTTGAAATTGATGATGATCAAAGGGTGGATGCAACCTTGGGTTAATTTCCTTGTTGGGAAGAAATGGTGACCATTTGTGGTTGATTGATAGTTGTTGATGTAGTTTTTTGCTACAATGTATGTCTTGGATATTTTGTTCTCTGGGTATAAACCCATCTCTAAGTGGGAGATTGTTGGGTTTAGTATAAAGATGGTTTAAGGTGTGTGTCGCTAGTTGATTGAAGAGGCGATGAAGGAGTAAAGGAGCAAAGTCGAGCAAAGAAGTGGAGCAGCTACAAGGCAGAATGCGCGACTCGCGCATCTAGCCCTGCCCTGAATTGCGTGCCTAACACATTGGGATGTGTGAGGTGAGGGTTTGTTTCTACCTTAGATACGCAACTCATGCATGGGAATGCGTGAGTTGCGCATCCTAGGTAGAGCACGTGCGATGTTCTTTTGGTTCGAGCGTTGGATGGTTTTATAGACACTTGTCTTGTTCTGATGCAATTGGAGTGATGAATCTTATTTTTGAAATGAGGTGTCAACCATGTGAAGCTCCTTGATACTCATATATTCAATTCATGACATAAAAGCTATCATAGATGCAAGAGAACTAGCGAGAGAAACACAAGGGAAGGACAACAAGAATGCTCAATTTTGCTAAACACTTAAGCTAGGGTTTTTGTAAAAGTTCTAGGTGTATGATCCTAAACTTATAAAAACTAGTTGTAAGGGGTTTTGGGAGGAAAATTGTTATTGGTTAGTAGTGTGGATACTAATTGATTACTACCACAAATTGAAATCTATAGTGGTTAGATTAGTAAACTTGTGAGATAGTGTTGCAATGGTATGCCATTGATACTTGAGTTGTGTATGTGTGTTTAATCATCTTCATCTTTAATAATCACAAAGTGCGGAGTGGGTTTTTCTCCCGGTTCTCGGGTTTCCCACGGTAAATCTTGTCTATTCATTCATTTATCCTTTGTTTACTTATTTGCTAGCTTTTACATCTTTCGGTAGAATTTTTAGTTGGCTAAGGTACATCATTTATTTGTCGAACATACGCGTTTTGATCCCCGGCAATTTCAAGTCTTTTGCAATTTAACCGTTTGAATATTTTCTTGCCTTCTTATATATACTTTGTTTATCGTGATCAAAACTTTCCATTTCTCTTCTTATTTACTTGATCAATATATTTTTTAATTTCCTTCTTTTTCTTTCTTTTCTTATATATGTATATATTCTCTCACATAATCTTCTCACTTCTAATTTCTTTCTCTCACTAATTCTTGAAACACAAATTGTTCAAGTTTTCAATTATGCTCTTAAGTGTTTAGTACAAAGGAATTTTAGTCTCATCATGTCTAAAAGAATAAGCAATATATTGATAGAGAAGGAGGTAGGTGAGACCACTGCACCGAAATTGAAACAAAGAAAACAAAGAAAGGGGTTAATCTGATGGAGGAACTGGTTGTGTGGGGTGTTGTTGAAGAAGAGGAGGAAGAACCATTAATTTCTAGGGTTGTGAGGAAACTAGCCACCACAAAGTCCACTACTCCTAAATTTACCACAAAATCAGCCACAAAAATAGCAACTCGCAAATACACTACTAAAACCACCACTTCAAAAGCTACAAAAATCACTACTCCTAAAAAATCAATCACTCCAAAATATAAAGCCTCCTCACCAGAACGGGTTAAGAATTCTAAGCGAAAGCAGTCTGAGAAGATAGTGGATTCAAAGCAAGACAAGGAGTTAGAGCCAGCTGGTGAGTTAGAACCTGGTGATCAGCAGGGTGATGAAAAGAATAATAAAAAGGAAGATGTTGTTATTGAAGCGATGAGGAAGTGATGAAGGCTAAGAAGGATGCCTCAAAGAAACTGCCATCAAAAGCAGTTAAGGCTATTGAGTAGGAATTTACTAAGCCTAGCACCACTTATAAGTGCCAAAAGTGGTCACATTTAGGCCCTTATTTCTCTCCTATTTTGGCCTTTTTGTGTGTATTCGATATCGTTTTACTAGCGTTTTGGCTAGTTTTCCACTTTGTATAGTGTTGTGGAGTTTTTCTAGTTTTTAGTGGTTTTTGTAGGTTTTTAGCTTACTTTCTATTCATTACTATTCTTTTTATCTCAAATGCAAGATTCTTGTATAGTTATAAGTTACCTTGAATTGATTTTGCAAGTGTTGTGCCTAAAAAGTTATTTCATTGTACTCTAACATCTTCTTCGATATGTATCTTTCTGCACACTTTGGATTGTCATGTGAGTCTTGTTTCATTAGAAATAAGACTTCGATAAGTTTCCAACGACATATTATAAGCTAAAATTCGAGCACCGAGGAAGGAGTTATGACCATTCGAAGTTGGGAAGGAAATCTAAGAAGCCCTCGCCAAACTCCTATTTTTGAGTAGCAAGCATAAACTTTGGTGAGCCCTCGCCAGGACCCAGCAAGACCTCACCAACCTTAGCCAGCCCTCTCCAGGCCTAGCGAGCCCATTCCACCTGAAGTCCAAAATCACACGAAAAACAGAGAGGTGAGCTAGCCCTCGCTAGGACCCAACGAGACCTCGCCAGGCACAGGGAGCCCTCGCTAGTTTTTCTTCCAAATTGCACCTGTTGATAGATAGTTGAACGAGATCTTGCAACATTCCCAGCAAGCCCTCGTCACTTGCACAACAAGCCCTCTCCAAATCAATTCCCGAAATTCACCTCCAAGCAAAAAGTTGAGCGAGCCCTCGCCACCAGCTCAACGAGCCCTCACCACCAGCTCAGCGATCCTTCACCACCAGCCCAACTAGCCCTCGTTGCCTTACTTACACTTTAAGCTATATTACTTGATAAGTTGACCATTTGATAATCATTTTCTTATATTATATATATTAGCATTGATAATATATATCTCACAATGTCATTAAAAACAAAATGAGTCCTTAATCAAATGCCTAATCTTGAAAATTTCCTTATATAAAACTATATATAGATGTATCATGATTATTGGGCAGTGCTTGTGACTTCTACATATTAAAGCAAATCTCTCCTTTCAAGTTAGGAAAGTGCTAAAGTGGGGACTATATGTAGTTAGTATATAAATAATTGCACGTAGTAAAAACATCAAATTCTCACAAGTTCTAATAAAGACATATAAGTTCAACTCAGAAGTATAATAATTCGAAGGCTATAGCTAGCAAATTCTTACATTAAGAACATAAAAATGGATAATAATAAAGTGAAAACCGTGAAGATTTTTTTTTATGAGAATTATAATTCTAATGTATAAATGATTCTCACTTATATTCTATTTAATATTCATGATTCAAGCCTATATTATATTATAATCTTTATAAGTTTATACACACACCCAGATATATATATATATATATATATATATATATATATATATATATATATATATATATATATATATATATATATATATATATAATATATATAATATATATATATATATATATATATTATATAATGTTTGAACTAATCTTATATTGGTGTTAAACATCTTTTAGTTTGGAATGGATATGTGGATTAGTTGTTGCTTAGATAAATATGGATAAATCGTGGATCACTAGTAAGCGTAATACTCTCGAATTTCGCCAAGGGTTGGAGGATTTTATCCGATTTGCTGTTGCACATCAAAAGGAAGGAGAAAATATATGTTGCCCGTGCAAAAATTGTGGTAACATGGGCAAAGTTTCAAGTGTTGATGAGTTAAGGAATCATATTTTTTGCAAAGGATTTTCTAAGAGCTACACAACATGGATATGGCATGGTGAAGGAATAAATAATGCATGCGAWGACCCTCCACAACACTCACCGAATAATGAGGTCGATGAAAATTTTGAGTTGGATGAGATGTTGTGTAGAATGGAGTAAGATGAGAGGTCAAATGTCTTTAATAGTATGATGAATGGTGTTGAGACACCCCTCTATAATGGTTGCACTAAATATACTCGCTTATCTGGCGTACTGAAATTGTTTAAGCTGAAAGCGGGTAATGGGTGGAGTGACAAAAGCTATTCACGGAACTTTTGAAAGCTTTGAAAGACATGCTCCCTAAGGATAATGTGCTTCCCAGTTTTACCTACTAAGCTAAGAAAATGCTATGTCCCATGGGCCTAGATGCTGAGAAGATTCATGCTTGTCCTAATGATTGCATTTTGTATTGGAATGAATACAAGGACTTGCGTGAATGTCCAAAATGTAAAGCGTCACGTTACAAGGCAACCAATAATGCTTATGAGGACAATGATGGACCTCCGATGAAGGTTATGTGGTATTTACCCATTGTGCCGAGGTTTAAAGGATTGTTTGACTCCACTTCTTAAAGATATGTTGAAGTTATGGGTTGACAGTGTTCTTGTGTTTGATGCATATCGCCAGGAGTCTTTTACTTTACGTGCTATGATATATTGTACGATCAATGATTTTCCAGCGTATGGAAACTTGTCTAGTCATATTGTGAAAGGCTATAAATCATGCCCCATTTGTGAAGATGATACTAAAGTTATTCATCTACCAAAGAGCAAGAAGTTGGCATATCCAGCACATCGTCGATTTTTAGCTCGACACCATCCATATCGTAGGCTTTGATAGGCTTTTGATGGAAAGCCTGAACACGGAACAACTTCTACGCCACTAACAGGAGAGCAGGTTTATGAGCGAGTTAAGGATATCAAGTGTGAATTTGGTAAACCATACAAGCCATTAGATGATCAAGATTGCTACAAGAAGAAGTCGGCATTTTGGATCTTACCATATTGGAAATATTTGTCCGTGAGGCATTGCATTGATGTGATGACTGACAAGTGGCTCAAATAATCATCCTCTCACCTTGTCTCTAAAATTGAAGGACATAACCCGTGTCCAAGCTGGAGGACGAGGTTAGGGCTTTGAAAGAGAAGGTGAAGAAATCGGAGGCGGATAAGGACAAGGCTTTGGATGATCAGAAGGCGTCTTTCGAGGTCGACCTTACAGCTAAGGACCTGGAACTTGAGGAGAAGGATGTCAAGATAGATGCTCTAGAGAAGGAGATTAATATGCTGAACGAGGAGGTTCTGGATGCTGAGGCTTTTGGGGTTGTTCTAGGTAGGGCTAAGCTGGCTTATGAGGTGTATGTCGATGGTGTCTCTAGGGTCTACTGCAGGGATATCATGGACAGGTACATAAGCAAGGTGGGCTCTATGTTGGATCTGTGGTCTGATAAGAAGAGGCAGGAGGCGACCGAAGCTGAAAAAGGCAAGGTGGAGGACACTGCTGATTCAAAGAAGGATGGGAATGGTGGAGCCGAAGCTGTCAAACAGGACATGGGGGAGGTCAGCAAAGGAAGCACTTCGGCTACGCCTAGGGACTCCATCGAAGCTGCTGAGGAGACTTTCTAAGTTTCTTGTGTGGATATAGTATTAGGAAGTTTATGTTTTTGGGTATGTCGTTTATCGGCTTAGGAGTCAATTAACTTATGGATATTTGATGTAATAATTTTTACCGCTGGCCATGGGGTCAGTGTGTCTTTTGCTTGAAACTTTATGTCTTTGGAAATAACTCTTAATGTCCTTAATCGAATCCATAGTTAATTTGTTATGCTTCTACTATTCGTTGGTTGGCTTAGCTTAGACACGTTTTAATTTACACATTTTACCTTATGACTTTGGAAATGTCTTTAATCAGCTTCTTAGTTAATTTGAAATGTTTCTTCAGTTCTTAGCTTAGGCATATGATATTTGATTTGCACATGTAACATCGTAATAGAAACTTGCGAAATTTTATGGCCATAACTCGCGTACCTGTAGAATTGATAGTGGCATGCCTCATTGTCTGGCGTCTTTGGCCCTGGTGCTTGTAACTCGTAGCTGGCGTTTTGTAGCCCTGGTGCTTGTAACCCGTAGCTGGCATTTTATAGCCCTTCGAATATGTTTGCCCTGGCGTTCTTGTAGTTTGAACACATTGGATCTAGTATCTCAATCCGTTGCGTCTGGTGGTGGAACCTGTTGATTCTTGTGTTTTAACCTGTTGAACTTGGTGATGGAATCTGGTGATCTACCTCGTTGAACCCTTGGGTGAACGTGCTGGACCTGGTGCTGGGACCCGTTGTGACTGGCGTTTTTAGCTCCTACAGATAGTTTTAATTGTTTTAGTGTTAATGACTATAAGTTAAACTTGAAGGCGCAAGAGGTACTTACTTGTGGTTTAAAAGTGGTATAACTTGAGATTGGCTGCATTCCAGCTTCGCTGAACTAGGACTCCTTCAGGTGTGACTAGTCGGTATGCCCCATTTCCGACGACACGTTCAATTTGGTATGGCCCTTCCCATTGGGCTCCCAGCTTACCTGCATTGAGCTCTCTCGTGTTCGCGAAGACTTTTCTTAGGACCCAGTCTCCTAGCCTGAACACCTTTGCTTTGACATTTTTATTAAAGCTCTTTGCCACTATGCCTTGGTATGCTGCCATACGTATGAAAGCGTTTTCTCTGAGCTCTTCGTGTGTGTCGAGGTCTCAGGCTAGTTCCAGGTTGTTGTCTTCAGGTGTAATCAAGCCGTATCTGGCTGAAGGTGTAATGATTTCTGCTGGGAGCACAGCTTCGCATCCGTAGACCAACGAGAAAGGCGTGTGACCTGTGGATGTCCTTGGTGTTGTTCTGTTGGCCCAGAGTATCCTGGGCAACTCCTCTGCCCATTTTCCTTTGAAAGCTTCGAGTCTCCTTTTGATACCATTAATGATTAGCTTGTTGGTGGATTCAGCTAGTCCATTCTCTTGTGGGTACCTGGGTGTAGACATTGTAAGTGTAATGTTCCATTCTCGGCAGAAACTACGTGTTTTGTCGCTGATGAACTGGGATCCATTGTCGCATATGATCTCTGAGGGGACTCCAAACCTGTAGATGATGTTGGTTCGGATGAAATGGATGACTTCTTTGTCTCGTACCTGGTTGAAGGCTTCAGCTTCGATCCACTTGGAGAAGTAGTCTGTTACCGCGAGCATGTAGACCCGTTGACCTGGAGCTGGGGGTAGCTTTCCAACTATGTCCATTCCCCATCTCATGAAGGGTCATGGAGTCAGAGTGGGGTGCAYCTGTTCGGATGGCTTATGCGTCATGTTAGCGTGTTTTTGGCACTTAGGACATTTCTTTGCGTATTCGTGTGCGTCTTCTCTGATGGTGGGCCAGTAGTACCCGTAAGTGAGTATCTTGTTAGCCAGTGACCTTCCAGCTGCGTGGGCTCCGCATTCGCCATCGTGGAATTCTTGTAGAACCTTGGGCCATTCTGATTCYGTTAGGCATCTTTYCATTAGCCCCTTAGTTGATTTTTTMAACAACACTCCATGGATGACTGTGTAACGAGACGCTTTGAACTTCAGCTTCCTTGCTTCCAATTTATCCTCAGGTAGGACATCGCTTTGCAGGTATTTAGGATGGGGGTTATCCAGCCGTTGCTTTCTGCTTCTGTTGTGCTCATGACGGGGTCCTTCTTGATAATAGCTGGGTTAGCCAGATGTGCCAATGGGATAGATGTGAACGTGGTTTTTCTTAGTGCTAATCCGAGATTGGCTAGTGCGTCAGCTTGCGTGTTCTGGTCTCTTGGAACCTGAGTGATCTTGAAGGGTGAGAACTCGGATGCTTTGGCTTTGACGACTTCCAGGTAGGCTGTCATCTTAGAATCTTTTGCTGCAAATTCTCCGTTTACTTGGCTGGCTATGAGTAAGCTGTCGCAGTACACGTTTACACCTGTGGCTCCCAGGTCCTTTGCTAGAATCAAACCTGCGATCAAAGCTTCGTACTCTGCTTCGTTGTTAGTAGCTTTGAAATCACAAGTTATAGCTTGGACTATCTTGTCCCCCTGTGGCGACTTCAGACTACACCTAGACCCGCCCCTCTAAAGTTAGATGAGCCATCTACGTATAGATCCCAAGTGCCCTTACTTGTTACCTGGTTTACCTGTTCGGCTTCGCATTCGGCTTTGGGCTCTAGGTCCGGACTGAAGTCAGCCACAAAATCGGATAAAGCTTGGGAGTTTATTGTTGTTCTCGGATGGTACCTGATATCGAAGCTGCTGAGTGCTATCGCCCACTTGGCCATTATGCCGAATAGTTCCGGTTTCCTTAGTACTGCCTTCACAGGATAGTTAGTCATGACAACAATGGGGTGAGATTCAAAATAATGCCTCAGCTTCTTAGACGCAGTCACAAGTGCGAGAACTAGTTTTTCAAGTGAAGAATACCGTGTTTCTGCGTCTAAGAGTGACTTGCTTACATAATAGATGGGTAGCTGTTGGCTTTCAGCTTCCCTTGTGAGTACTGCGCTCACAGCTTGACTGCTTACGGCTAAATATAGCTGTAGCAACTCACCTGGTNTTTACCTGTTCGGCTTCGCATTCGGCTTTGGGCTCTAGGTCCGGACTGAAGTCAGCCACAAAATCGGATAAAGCTTGGGAGTTTATTGTTGTTCTCGGATGGTACCTGATATCGAAGCTGCTGAGTGCTATCGCCCACTTGGCCATTATGCCGAATAGTTCCGGTTTCCTTAGTACTGCCTTCACAGGATAGTTAGTCATGACAACAATGGGGTGAGATTCAAAATAATGCCTCAGCTTCTTAGACGCAGTCACAAGTGCGAGAACTAGTTTTTCAAGTGAAGAATACCGTGTTTCTGCGTCTAAGAGTGACTTGCTTACATAATAGATGGGTAGCTGTTGGCTTTCAGCTTCCCTTGTGAGTACTGCGCTCACAGCTTGACTGCTTACGGCTAAATATAGCTGTAGCAACTCACCTGGTTCTGCCTTTGTAAGCAAAGGGGGCGTCATCAAATGACGTTTCAGCTCTTGAAGAGCCACTTCATGATCATCAATCCAAGTAAAACCTTTGTTTTTTCTTAAGACATTATAAAACAGATGACATTTATCTGATGATCTAGAGATGAAACGATTCAATGCAGCCACTCTACCTGCCAGCTTCTGTACCTCTTTCAGGTTCGTAGGTGAGCGGATGTTAATGACGGCTTTTACCTGGTTTGGGCATGCTTCTTTTCCCCGTTGTGTGACTACGTATCCTAGGAATTTTCCTACATAGACTCCAAAGGAACATTTAGTGGGATTAAATTTCATTTTATATTTGCGGAGTACCTGGAATGTTTCTTGTAGATGGGTGACGTGATCAGCTTCCAGCTTCGATTTCACCAGCATGTCGTCTATGTAGACTTCCATCGTATCTCCAAGTTGATCCTGGAACATCTTATTCACCAATCTCTGGTACGTGGCACCTGCGTTCTTTAACCCGAAGGGCATCACTTTGTAGCAGTAGACTCCTTTGTCTGTTACGAAGGCAGTTTTCTCCTGGTCGTCGGGGTGCATGAGTATCTGGTTGTACCCGGAGTAGGCGTCCAAGAATGTTAACATCTCATGTCCAGCAGTAGCATCGACCATGGTGTCWATGTGGGGCAGTGGGAATGGATCCTTGGGGCACGCCTTATTCAGATCGGTGAAATCTATGCAAACTCTCCACTTCTCGTTTTTCTTGCTGACCACGACTACTTTAGCTAGCCATTCAGGGTACTTTACTTCTCTGATCTTTCCGGTTTCTAACAGCTTCTGGACTTCGTCGTTGATGATCTGATTCCTTTCAGGTGCGAACTTCCGTCGTTTCTGTTTTACCGGTTTCATCGTAGGATCCACATTCAGCTTGGGTGTAATGACATTGGGGTCTACGCCTATCATGTCTTCATGTGACCAGGCGAAACAGTCGACGTTTTCTTTGAGGAACTCTATAATACAGTTTCGTCGTTCAGGTGACAGGTTAGCTCCTACCTGTACTACCTGTTCAGGCTTTGCTGGGTTGAGCACCACTTCATCAAGTTGGCATTCTTCTGGCTTGGGTGGTGCCGAGCCCAYCTGTGATTGCTAGATAGCTTCTGYCTTCGGCTTAAGACTTTGACTGTAACAGTCTCTTGCCGTAGATCTTTCTCCTTCGATGGTCAGTACCCCCCACGGAGATGGGAATTTTAGGACCTGGTGATAGGTGGAAGGTACGGCTTTCATCTTGTGCAACCACGGAGTTCCAAGGATTATATTGTAGGCGGATTTGCAGTCGACAACGTTGAACTTAGATGTGATGTTCACTCCCTTAGCCCAGGTGGTAAGGATGATTTCTCCCATCGTATATTGAGTTTCGCTACTGAATCCAACCAAAGGCTTTGGGTTTTGAATAATGTCAGCTTCTTGAAGTCCCATTTCTAGGATTGCTTTTCGGAATATGATGTTAGCTGAGCTACCGTTGTCCACGAGGACCCGCTTCATGCAGAAGTTACTTACGTAGAGYGAAATGACTAGGCTGTCATGATGTTCAGCCCCTTCGTCGATACCTCCATCAAAGYTGATAGGCATTTCGCGCAGCTTCTTRTCTTGTTCGGATATGGGYCCTGGTAAGGCAACATGGTTGACAGCCGRGTTCCTGGCGAACCTRTTAGCGGCTGAATAAGTAAGTCCACAGATTTCGGATCCACCACTTATCAGGTTGATTACTTTGGCATTCGCTGGAGGAGGTGGAGGACCACCAGTTTCGGCCGGCTTGGGCGTTTCAGACGCTTTTGCCTTCCTATCTAACAGGTGATTCAAGTGACCTTTCTTCAACTGCCATGCGACCTCTTTCCTCAATGCATTGCATTCTTCGGTTAAGTGACCGTAATCGTTATGATAACGACACCACTTCGTCTTGTCCTTCAATTCGTCGGGGCGCTCCGACTTCCTAGGCCACCTAACACCTCGACCAATATCTCTCAATGCGTCGACAACTCCGGCTTTGTCAACACAGAAACAGTAGGTGGATAGGGCTGGATACTCATAATGTTCTCTAGGGGAACCTGGCTCTTGTGCCTCAGAGGTGATGTTCTGAACCTGGGTACGGCTAGACGACGCCTGATCTCTCTTCTGGTAGGGCTGATGCCTCTAGTTTCCACGGGGATTATCTGGTCTCCGCTCTATACGGCCTCCGGATCTCGCAGCTTCATCTTCTTCGACCCGTACTTCGGCTAACGCCTGTGCCTACACATCATCAAAGGTTTGGCAAGGGTCACGGGTTAGTTCTTAGTATAAACGTGAATTGTAAATTACTCCCCTTCGAAAGGCTTCAATAGCCGTGGACATGTCTAGGTCAGGGATATGGATCATCTCCTTGACGAATCTGTCTAAGAAATCACGAGTAGACTCCCCTGTCTTCTGATTGATCCGGTACAGATCACTCGACTGCTTCTTCAGGGTACGGCTACTAGCGAACTGCTGGTAGAACCTGTTCACCAAGCTGGCAAAATCGGCAATAGAACCCGGCTTCAGATTAATCAACCACTGCAACGCAGGACCGCAGAGGGTAGCTCCAAAGGATTTACACATCGTAGCTTCCATCTGGTTGGGAGGAATGGACAATTGCCATATCCTCTGCTTATACTGTGCCACATGATCTACAGGATCGCTTGTGCCATCATACAACTTTGGCATAGCGGGGATGTTCAATTTCTTTGGGATCCTAGTTCGCACCAACTCGTCTGTAAAAGGGGACCTGGTGTACCCATCTTTGGCTTCCAGCGCAACCGGAGTAGGGGCTCCAGGTAGCTTTGTCAACAACTTCAGGATCTTCCTATTCTGCGACTCTAACAGGGCTATCTTCTAGGTATTCGGGTCCTGGTCCTTGTCACCTTCTTTATCCTTGCTTCTCGGCTCTTCCCACATCTGCATATCCGATTCCGAACTACTCGAATCCTTTTCATCATCGAGGTTAGACATGAGAGGAATACCTTCCAGGTTCCTCCTCTTGGAAGCACGGTTACTTCTGCAGATTCAATTCTTTCTCCGCACTTAACCAAGATTCTTTAGCGGCTTTAGCGTCTTCTTTCAGCTTTCGAGCATCAGTGGAGAGCTTCTCGTTTTCTGCTCTTGTTTTTTCCAGCGCCTTCTTGGGTTTGGCGCAATAACTCTCAGACCTCATCTGTCATCTGCTCTGACTTGATTAGCGTTTGGGATTACCTTGAGGGGTCCCTGCTCCTACTGCTAGCTACGATTTTTTTTTGTTTTTCTTTCCTAAACAAAAACTGAAATGCGTACAAGGATTCAAAAAAAATAAACTAAAAACCTAGTTACAGCCCACGGTGGGCGCCAAATTGTTTATGCAAAAATTAGTTAACTATCCTAACCTAAGCTGATCGGCTATAACTAGATACAATAAAAATAATAAACAACTAAATAACAAATAAGGAACAAACTAATCGAACCAAGGGAGCAGGGGAAGGAGGCAAAACCAGACATGGTCACGCGGAAAAACCCTAGGAATAAGGGTAAAAAACCGCGGGTGGATTTGAGTCCACCAATCCACTATGAATTGCTCGTGTTACAGGTACAAGTACAGGTTGTTCTTATGAACTTTCAATGAACTCTCAGAACTCACTTGTGTTTTCTCTCAGAAAGTAAGCATAAAGTATTAGGGAAATATTTCGTGTGTTTTTAGAATACAAGCCTAATGTATTTATCTCTTGCTGCTCGTTCAACCGTTTCCTAAAAGAGTGGGAGCACCTCCAATTTTGCAGGGAATGATAACCGCCATTCAGCACAACTGCCTTGACCGGGTTACATGGGATGTCGTCATCTTTCCTTCTTCTCGAACTGCTTCCTATCTTTTCGGACACGTTTTTATCTTCTGCTTGCTTGCTGGGCTTCTAGACCTGTCCTCCTTAATGGGCCTTAACTGGCGACTTAATATATGTATCCGCTGGACATGGCTTCTAGAAGGTTCTTCTGTTGAACCTGAGAGCTGATGAACTTGGGAACCTGGCAACCTGTATATGTACCTATACATAGACTTTGTTAGCTTTGTATAGGAGAATTCCTGGTATAACAACCTTCATATTGCTATTTTTCCACGAAAAAATAGGGGAAAATCAAAGGTCATAACAGAAAATCAAATCAGAGGTTTTGTTCATTTGGTTTCCTTTTAAGTAAGTTGAAGCGCCAATCCTAGTTTCATCTGACTGATTACCTTGGTTGATTAAAGTTTGTTATCTTCTTCAATGAAAGATTTCATTAGTTATTATATATGTTAAGTTTTAACAATGAATTAACTACATTCCCTAGTGTTAATTTCAATTTGTTTTTACTTTTATAGTTTAACAATTGCATTATTTCTTCATATTTACCCAGCTACTGTTCTTTGATGTTGCAATATCATATTTTAACAATTGCAATAAATTATGTCTGATTTGGGACTTGGGTGAGTTTTGTTGTTGTGTTTAGTAATTGAGTTGAGGTTCTCGATCACCGGTAATGTGGTAGCAAATGCTCAAGCCGTTCAAACAATATTTGCGATCTCTTCGAATAGCTTTAGTCATCAAACAGTATAGATATAGAAATAATGCAGTTACAATGATGTTCTCCAACTTCAAATAATTGCAACCGAACATTGAATAGCTAAATATGGCTTAAAGTCTTTGTCTATTGATTTATGCATCAATTAGCAGCTGCAAGCTTAATTGCACTAATGTTCATAGTCAAATTATTCCTCCTAGCGTTGCAATTACAAATAGTGTAACAAAACAACTGTGTTTTTCTCTTTAATGCAAAGCTTCATTCTCTTTATCCCCAATAATGGTTGTTGGTACAATAATTGGTACTGCTGACGTGGCAGTGGCCAACGGGCTGGTGCTGGTGGCGTTGAACTTGACGTGCAATCCAAGTACCTACAAAACTCAAAGTGAACTACCCGGGGGCAACCCAAGAACAGCCCCTTTGATGGAGGTGTTAGAGTTTATACCAAGTAGTCAGCAATTTTAGAAAGAGAAAGTAGGTAAAGAGCATTTATGTGTACCCCAGGCTTAGGTGGCCTAAGACTGCCTTATATACTACTGCATGCAGGGTGGCATGAGTTTCCTTGATGACAAGTGTGGCATAATTTTCCAATGTAGGTGTCTTGCACATGCTTCACCCTTTGACTGGGTGAAAGGCGTTTTGACTCCTTTTGGGCCTTGTACCACTTGCTTTATCAGGTCCATTGGGTATGTGTATATAGGTCTTGGTATATATTAGGCCTGGTAGCTAATATGTACTAACAACTAGCCCCCCCCCCCCGCTATACGCTGAGGGCGCGGCCACGTCCTGCAACTGGTGACCTGGTCCAAATCTTTAGTTATGACCAGGCCGGGG